>SNQJ01S0006413.1:4719-49963 GCA_010110895.2 Picea sitchensis
GGTGCTTCCAATGAATGTAATTCTTCAAGACATATAAGAAAAAGCATTCTGTGGTTTTCTCCCGATTTGGGTTTCCACGTAAAACACTGGTGTACTGTGTATGTGTATGATTGTTCATTTGTTCATTGCTTATTTACTCTGAAATTATTGGATAATAATGCTTCATTGATATAACACTTGGATTATATGGTTAGATTTCTCTATTACTGATTCACCCCCCCTCTCAGTAATCCAACATAAGCTCCTAGCAACTTCTGAATACACATATGGCAAAGAATTCCTGGCGGACTTCAAAAAGAAAGAGTGTGAAGAATATGACAAAACCATGCCAGGCTTGATAAAAGATTGGGTGTCTCGTTCCATGACATTCAGAGCGAACGACAAGGGTGTGTATTTGATTTCTTCGTTGGAGCCACAGTTTATGTATGTGGCGATGATGACTTGTCGGCTTTTCGGATGGGAGGATACCACACATTTTTACATCCAGTGGGTACCTCTCATCTTTCGGGTAGAAGAAGGTTCCTCATTCAATTGGGCAAAAATTCTCTCCGATAGTTTGTTCAACAGAGTCACCGAGTACCGGGAGCAAAAAGCAGCCGGAAAGCCATCTGGATTCTTCATGTCCGCGTATATCATAGATGCAATATGCTCCATGACGCCTTTTCCTTTAATGAATTGGGCTTGGAGTCCAACCCATGAGAAGACTGTACATGAGTACCATGATAAGCTGTGGGAAAATAACGCAAATAAGTTTATTTATGAGATTTTCAATTGGGTGATGGTGCCCCTGCACATCACCATTTTTGGTCTTTTGAAATGCCGCATCTCGGATATCATTGCTGCGAATCTGAGCCGTATCGCGGACTGGTACGTGGAAGAATAATTCTCCTATTTTAGAGTGTTCGGAGTTGTTGTTCCTCCTCTGGCACTACCGCTGTTCATCCCCGACAAGCTGGCCTGTCGTGAGATTGCTCGACAAACAGTAATTGGCGGAGTGAGAAAAGAGCTCAAAGCGTCATCAAAGAAGGTATGGTCGTTTTTCCCTGTTCGTCTAAATTCCTATTCCTTATTAGATTTCAGACATGCTAAGGCTGAGGCTGCAGCCATAGAAGACTTGAGCTTAGTCTCTATGGAGTACAAAAAACATGATCCTCAGGGAATTGTAAGCACTCATTTGGGAAATTGTGGATTAAAGAGGTTCAAACATGAATGTTCTCCCTCGGATGATGTTTTCCGAGGGGCGAGGTCCTATTCGGAGGTGCAATTTCGAATCAGATCCCTAGCACCCAAAGACAGGGCCTCAGTTTTAAAATTTCAAGAGCATAGGAAACGATGTCTCCCCGTGGTGCTGGGGGGTTTGGGACTTTCCAAGGATAACGAAAAAGAGGTCGAAAGTTCTGAGGGGCAAACCTCTAACCTCAAAAAACGTCAAGAAGGGGAGCAGGAGAAGAGTCCTGAGCAGGAGAAGAATCCAAAAAAGAAGAAGAGTCCTGAGCGGGAGGAGAATCCCGAAACAGAAAAGGAGCCTACTGACCCTCCCAAGGAACATAGTCTAGAGGTAGAAATAAAAGACACAGACCCACTAGAAACTCAGAATCCAGAGGCAGGGACGAAGACCTCTGATCCCCCGAAAGAGAAAGATCCACTCAGCACACCAGGGAAAGCATCAAAGCAAATCGGGCAACCCATCACCTCTGTCACCCCTTTGCAGTCAACGCAAGGAAACATACAGGAAGGATGGATTTTTGGTGAAGAACTGAGACCTATAAGGGCAGAGGAACTCCCTCCTAATGAATTCTTTTTTGACAAAAGGAGGAAAGCTGTAGTGAAGCAAGAATTTTATCAAGAGGGAGAGTCCACTGTTAAAAAATTCAAAGTGATGACCGATGGGATGAATAAAACGAAAGATGAATTTGCCATGGAGATTGCAGGAATGCTAGGAGCATATGCGATGGCAAATCAATTCTCGGTCGAAATGTTAAAGAAGCAGCTCAAAGCAAAAAATCGCCTGATCAAGACTCTTGAAGCCAGAGTGGCTTCGGCAGGAGAAAACGCTAAGAGTCAAGTAAGCGGAGAAATAGAGCTGGCCTGATTCGCCGATAAGAAATAAATTGAAGTCCTCAAGACCAAGCTGGAACAAGCAAATTCTACGATCCGAGATGGTCGGGTACAATCGGGCCAGCAGAGGGATACGATCACACAGCTGCAGACTCAGTTGGAGGTCGTAGAAAGAAAGGCGATTGACATCAAGATCGTTAAATCCCGAGCAACCGATATTCGGAGCAGGATCTCCTCTGCTCAACAGAGTCTGCTAAACAAAGTAGGAGAGATTCGAGAAGACTGCTTGTTAATACATTGGATCTCTAAGAATCTGATTAACAAAGAAAGAAACGCAGAAGCTGCCCGGATCACTTTTCAAGAGGCAGTGATAGCAACTAACCACAGGTTTTTAGGGCCTCCTGGGCTCACCATTGCCGAACAAACTAGGGGTAATATCTTGTTAAAGAATTGGGAACATGATATTACTTTAAGTAAAGAGCAGGCTCAAAAAGTGACAAATTCGTTAGCAGAAGCCTGCAATGCCATAAATGGTGAGCTATTAGGGATGGAGATTGGAGGCGACACAGAGGCGCTAAGACAGATGAATATAGATCGGATTTCTCTCGACATGAAGGAGAAGAATGAGAGGAATTTGACAGAAATCTCTAGGATGGACAGGGTAGACCCGACTCAAATCAAAAAACATCTGATTCAGCCTAGTGCACAACTCGGCGCTCTTGAACTCGTCAATGTACAAATAGATGATAAACTTCCACAGTTGGCCCGAGAGTGCTATTTTGCCGAAGCCAGTTGTCAAGCCAAGCCTTCACAGCTTGTGACCCAGTTTGTAGACAAGTGTATCGTGTACACTGAATCCATGTGAGGACAAGCACCTAGCACTTCTTGAAGATAGAATAGGTGAAATGGAGTGATTTCGCTCCCTCCAGCTGTCAATGCATAACCTTCACAGCTTGTATTTCATTTTTTGGGCAAATGTATCATATGCATTAAATCTAAGAAAAAACAAGCACCTAGCATTTTTTTTGAAAGTGGATTTGGACAGATGGAGTAATTTCTCTCTTCTGAACCGAGAGGCAAATTTTGTATAAATAGATCACAAAAAGAAGAGATAGAGGCTGGACTTTTTTGAGATCGATTATAATAGAGTTTTTGCATGAAGGAAGTGAATACAAGCAAATTTGAAGATTCTCGATTCTGTCACGACTGTGTTGCAAGTTTGTTTCGTTATGTTTTTTGTTTCTTTTCATTTTGCTCTACATAATTGATGTGTGTCACTATAATTTAGTACAACCACTACTATAGTGAAGGGATTTCATCTTTTCTGTAATTGTCTCTTGTCTTTCCTCTGCACCAGCTATCAACGGGTAAAAGACCAATTTACATTTACAGAATTTTATGTTTATTTACACTATGTCAATTATGTTCATGTCAATTTCTTCTTCTATGTATACGTGAGTTTTCCACTAACAGGAACTTTGCGTTATCTACAGATAAATGTTTTTCTCCCATTTCACGTTATTTTTACCAAAAACAATACAGTTACAGGAAAGGGCCTTCAATTTGCATTCTTATTTCGTTTTTTCATACAAAAGTTTCTCTTTACTTCGTCCGAATCGAAACAACAAATAAAATCTCTCTTTAAAAATCATTTCCACACTGGTACTGTTCCTCAATGACTGTCCCTGTAGAAACTCAACCTAACATTCAACCTGGACTACCTAATCAAATACATATCGCTTTAAATCTCTTCGACACCATCCTTAGAACTGCGAACACCCGGGAGGAATTAGAACGTTCATGGGCAGCCATTGAACAAGATATTGCTACTCAGGAACAGTGGGAAGCTAGGTAGCAAGAACGTAGAAACCTTCATTAAGTTTCATATACCGAAGGTTAGTATAATCCTTTATCGACCTTTCATACTTTCGGATGCCTTGACACTATACTTTTGAGCCTTAAGTACAGACTCAGGAACAATAGTTGGCCCAGGAGCACATCAAAGACACACAGTGGGGCAACATCACATAATACCTCATCCTTGAAGGGCTGGATGCCGTATGACAATTGACATTGTTGGCTGACACAAAGAGCTTGTCATTGGCAAAGCCACCTGATGTTGTATGGCTGCAGGTGTGGTGTTGTTAACAATCCCAATTGTTTGATGACCTCCACTGAGATGAGGTTCTTCTAGCTTCCACTATCAACAATAAAATGCAGCGGGATCCCCTTCACCCACATCTTTGAATGAAAAAGGCGTTCCCCTTCTTCAAGATCTGTTGGTTCTTTTGGTTGAATTGATGCGATCACGACAATAGCAGTGGGGTCTGCGTCAATGATTTGTAGTTTACCAATTTTTTCATAATCAGATTCTGAATCAGGGTTCGGCTCCTTGGCTTTGATCTCGGCCACCAATGACTGTTTTGAGCGACATTCATCGGTGTTGTGCCAGGGGATTTTTTGGAAATCACACCATTTTTCGGTGTCCTTCTTTGTCTTCCCATGAACCTTCTTTTCTTGTGTCTTGGACTGGTTTTCAGGAGACTCTTTGTTAGGGATGTCTTTGTCATATTTTGGTTGTTACGGATTTGCAGGTCCGAACTCCCATTTGTTCTAGTGCCTGAATTTCTGCTCGATTTTAACAACATATCGATAGGCAGCACCGAGTGATGAGATGTCCAAAAACTCCATTTCAATTTGGATGTATCTATGTAGAGCCCCATGGTATTTCATATTCAAATGTCGCTCATAGTCTTTGATACCCAGCTTGGTGCGAAAGGTATGGAAGGTATTGGTGAACTTCAGAACCGCTTGGCCCCTCTCTTTCTGCAATGTGGTCCATCTCATGTACTAGTCCTCATAGTTTCCAATAGGGTAATACTATTCCTTTACTGCATCCACACAAATATCCCAAGTGGGCTCAGCCCCATATATTCTAGACTCCTCTGTGGAACTCTGCTCCTAGTAAGTTTTCCACCAATGTTTGACATGGGGGTGAGCCTTAAGGAGCATGAAGATGATCTTTTCTTTGTCGGAAAAATTATGAACAGAGAAATAACCTTCTAACATATTTAACCATTTATCTAGGGCATCCTCATCTATCTGATCTTCAAATATAGGAATATCAAAATTGACCTGTACCCTAAAAGTTCAGGTGCCTCCAAAGTGGCCACTTGATGAAGATATGACTGATGCTATCGAGAGGTGTTGAAGAATGTGGGAAAATGTTTTCATCATTTCGCCCGTCTATTGCATGAGATCTTGCTCAAGCAACAAACTTATATGATCATTTGCTCCATTGTTTTTATTTTCTTCCGCCATTGAGGGTTTATTGGGTGTGCAAAAGCGATTTTCCTCAAGAGAGACAAGCTAGAGACCCAAATTGCTATACTCGGACCTCATCGGGGACATGCACTGAAAAAATGATCAAGAACAGTCTGTTCTAATACCACTTATCCAGATTATTTTTGGGACGAAATGAGAGCGGAGATATAATAAAGAAATGCACAGAGTTATCTCATATATTCAATAATATAACATAAATGTATCAGAGATGCAACCATAAACATAGATATACAGTAATACACAATTTCTATTAATGAAAGAAATGTATAGAGACTGTAAAAATACAAAGTGAAAGACTCACTAGAATGGTGGCAACTTATCTCTGAGAAGAAATGTGATGGCTACTCGTATTCACAAGAAAACGATTACAATGAGGCTCTGAAAGTATTTTTACAATAAACAGGAATGCCAAAACTATAGACTTCCAAAAACCTAACCCTAGGAGATGAAGCGCCAAAAGTCATGTGGGCCTCGTTTGGGTAAGTTAGTGCATTAACTTCCCGGGGTCGTAACTTTTTCATATGATCTTTGTTTTAGGCATATGATAGCCCGTTGGAAAGGTATCATCGAGGAGATTCATTTTGAGGATTCAATTATGTCTTAGAATATAATTGTGAACCTATATCTTGAAAAAACTTCATTTGGGCCCTCAAATTGGCCCTAGAAGTTTAAAACTGCTAAAAATAGTAAATTGCCAAAATTGCCAGAAAACTGTTTTGGGCCAGTCGGAAAAGGTGGGTGGACACCGATATCCACCTGGATCAATCATCCCTCTTTAGGAAGAAATAGTCTCCATTGCGTTGAGTTCCATATGGAGAGGGAAAAGCGTTTGTTGAATCTGTATCTTGGTGAGTTGTCTGCCTTGTTGGAGACATCGCGCTGCTCAGTTTGTGGAATTATGTCATGAACCTGTTGAGGTTGAGGTTGTTCAACAAGTTGAGATACATGAGAGGATGTTGTTAAGAAGGAATCTTTGTGATTTTACTGCAGCCTTGTCGACCTGCTTCTATTGGATAGAAGGTGCTTGGGTTAAGGCTGTAGTGGTTGCAGTGTCATTTTGTTCTCCTTTTGAACATATTGTGAAGAAGATGAATTTTGTAGTATGAGATACTGCCTTCCAGCACATTTTAGGTGGGATAGTAGTCAGAACTACCTCTGGTATTCTGTAGAGATGACCCCCCAAAGTAAAAATGACACTACGGGGTCGAGACTAATAAATAACATGGTGTCTCCACATATATGGTTGGCCCAAGAGCACATCATAGACATCTAGTGGGGAAACATAAAATAATACCTCATCCTCGAAGGGTTGGATGTCGTATGACAATCAACACTATTGGTTGAAATGAATATCTCGTCCTTGGCGAAGCCACCCGATGTTGTATGGCTGTGGGTGTGGTGTTGTTAACAATCCCAACTGTTTGATGACCTCCACTGAGATGAGGTTCTTCTGGCTTCCGCTATAAACAATTAAATGCAGTGGGATCCCCTTCACCTACATCTGTGAATGAAAAATTCATTCCCCCTCTTCAAGATCTTATGATTGTTTCGGTTGAATTGCTGCGGTCACGAAAATAGCAGTGGGGTCAATGTCAATGATCTTTCCTTTACCATTATTTTCAGAATCAGATTTTGAATCAGGGTTCGGATCCTTGTCTTTGATCTCGGCCACCAATGACTGTTTTGAGCGACATTCATCAGTGTTGTGCTAGGGGTTTTGTGGAAATCACTCCATTTTCCGGTGTCCTTCTTTGTCTTCCTATGATCCTTCTTTTCTTGTGGCTTGGACTGGTTTTCGGAAGACTGTTTGTTAGGGATGTCTTTGTCATACTTTGGTTGTTGCATATTTGCAGGCCCGAACTCTCATATGTTTTGATGCCTAAATTTCTGCTTGATTTTAAAAGCATATCGATAGGTAGCACCGAGTGATGAGATGTACATAAACTCCATTTTAGTTTGGATGTATCTTTGTAGAGCCCCATGGTATTTCAGAACCAAATGTCACTCAGAGTCTTTGATACCTAGCTTGGTGCGCAAGGTATTGAAGGTATTAGTGAACTCCAGAACCGCTTGGCCCCTCTCTTGTCGTAGTGTGGTCCATCTAATGTACAGGTCTTCATAGTTTCCAATAGGTTAATACTGTTCCTTTACCACATCCACAAAAAAATCCCAAGTGGGCTCAACCCCATATATTTCAGACTTCTCTATAGAACTCTACTCCCAGTAAGTTTCCCACCAATGTTTGACATGGGGGAGAGCCTTAAGGAGCACGAAGATGATCTTTTCTCTATTGGAAAAATTATGAACAGAGAAATAACCTTCTAACAAATTTAACCATTTATCTAGGGCATTCACGTCTATCTGACCTTCAAATATAGGAATATCAAAATTGACCTGTACCTTAAAAGGTGAGGTTCCTCCAAAGTGGCCGCTTGATGAAGATGCGCCTGATCCTATCGGGAGGCGTTGAAGGATATGGGAAAAGTTCTCCATCATTTCGTCCCTCTGTCGCGTGAGAGCTTGCTCAAGCAACAGACTTATAGGATCGTCTGCTCCGTCATTTTTCTTTTCTTCTACCATTGAGGGCTTCTTAGGTGTGCGAGAGCGATTATCCTCAAGAGAGACAAGCTCGAGACACAACTTTCTATACTTGGACCTCGTCGAGGACATGCACTGAAAAAACAATCGAGAACAACCCACTCTGATACCATTGATTTGGATTATTTTCGGCACGAAATGAGAGTGGAGATATAATAAAGAAATTCACAGAGATATCTCATATATTCAATAATATAATAGAAATGTATCAGAGATGCAACCATAAACACGGATATACAGTAATACATGATTTATATTAGTGAAATAAATGTACAGAGACTGTAAAAATACAGAGTGAAAGACTCGCTAAAATGGTGGCATCTTATCTCTGAGAAGAGATGTAATGGCTACTCATATTCGCAAGAAGAGGATTACAATGAGGCTTTGAAATCCTTTTTACAATAAACAGGAATGACAAAAACTCTAGACATCCAAAAACCTAACCCTAGGAGATGAAGCGCCGAAAGTCACGTGAGCCCCATTTGGGTAAGTTAGAGTTTTAACTTCTCGAGGTCATGATGTTTGCATATGATCTCCATTTTAGGTGTATGATAGCCCGTTGGAAAGGTGTCATCGAGGAGATTCATTATTGGGCTTCAATCATGTCGTAGGATATCATCGAGAACATCTATCTCGAAAAACCTTCATTTGGGCCCTTAAATTGGTCTATGAAGTTAAAAACTACTAAAAATAGTAAATTGCCAAAATTGCCAGAACATTGTTTTGGGCCTGTCGGAAAAGGTGGGTGGCCACCGATATCCACCTGAATCAATCCTCCCTCCTTAGGAAGCAATAGTATCCATTGCATTGAGTTCTCAAGGGAGAGGGAAAAGCGTTTGCTGAATCTGCATCTTGGTGAGCTGCTTGCCTTGCTGGAGATGTTGCACTGCTCAGTTTATGGAAGTATATCATGAACCTGTTGAGGTTGAGGCTGTTCAACAAGTCGATATACATGAGAGGACGGTGTGCAGAAGGAATCTCTGCTCTTTTCTACAGCCTTATCTACCTTCTTCTGTTGGATAGAAGGTGCTTGGGGCAAGGCTGTAATGGTTGCAGTGTCCTTTTGTTCTCCTTTTGAACAGATTGTGAAGAAGCTGAATTTTGCAGTATGAGATACTACCTTGCGAAACTTTTTAGGTGGGACAGTAGTCGGAACTACCTCTGGTATTCTGTAGAGATGACCCCCCAAAGTAACAATGACACTACGGGGTCAAGACTCATAAACAACATGGCGTCTCCACATATATGGTTGGCCCAAGAGCACATCACAGACATCTAGTGGGGCAACATCACATAATACCTCATCCTTGAAGGGTTGGATGCCATATGACCATTGGCACTGTTGGCTGACACGAAGATCTTGTCCTTGGCGAAGCCACCCGATGTTGTATGGTTGCAGGTGTGGTGTTTTCGACAATCCAAACTGTTTGATGACCTCCACTGAGATGAGGTTCTTCTGGCTTCCACTATCAACAATAAAATGCAACGGGATCCCCTTCACCCACATCTGTGAATGAAAAAGGCATTCCCCCTCTTCAAGATCTGTTGGTTCTTTTCATTGAATTGTTGTGGTCATGACAATAACAGTGGGGTCTGTGTCAATGATCTGTCCTTTACCAGTATTTTCAGAATCAGATTCTGAATCAAGGTTCGGCTCCCTGTCTTTGATCTCAGCCACCAATGACTATTTTGAGTGATATTCATCGGTGTTTTGCCAGGGGCTTTTGTGGAAATCACACTATTTTCCAGTGTCCTTCTTTGTCTTCCTGTGACCCTTCTTTTCATGTGGCTTGGACTGGTTTTCGAGAGACTATTTGTTAGGGATGTATTTATCATACTTTGGTTGTTACAGATTTGCAGGGCCGAACTCCTGTTTGTTCTGGTGCCTGAATTTCTGCTCGATTTTAACAACATATCGATAGACAACACCGAGTGATGAGATGTCTAGAAACTCCATTTCAGTTTGGATGTATCTGTGTAGAGCCCCATGGTATTTTAGAACCAAATATTGGTCGGAGTCTTTGATACCCAGCTTGGTGTGAAAGGTATGGAAGGTATTGGTGAACTCTGGAACCACTTGGCCCCTCTCTTGCTACAGTGTGGTCCATCTCATGTACTGGTCCTCATAGTTTCCAACAGGGTAATACTGTTCCTTTATCGCATCCACAAAAAAATGCCAAGTGGGCTCAACCCCATATATTCCAGACTCCTCTGTGGAACTCTGCTCCCAGTAAGTTTCCCACCAATTTATTACATGGGGGAGAGCCTTAAGGAGCATGAATATGATCTTTTCTCTGTTGGAAAAACTATGAATAGAGAAATAACCTTCTAACATATTTAACCATTTATCTAGGGCATCCACATCTATTTGACCTTCAAATATAGGAATATCAAAATTGACCTGTACTTTAAAAGGTGAGGTGCCTCCAAATTGGTTGCTTGATGAAGATGTGTCTGATGCTATCAGGAGGCATTGAAGGATATGGGAAAAATTCTCCATCATTTCATCCCTCTGTCGCCTGAGAGCTTGCTCAAGCAACAAACTTATAGGATCGTCTGCTCCATCATTTTTATTTTCTTTCGCCATTGAGGGTTTCTTGGGTGTGTGAGAGCGATTGTCCTCAAGAGAGACAAGCTTGAGACCCAAATTTCTATACTCGGACCTCGTCAGGGACATGCACTGAAAAAACGATCAAGAACAACCCGCTCTGAAACCACTGATTTAGATTATTTTCGGCACGAAATGAGAGCGGAGATATAATAAAGAAATGCACAGAGATATCTCATATATTCAATAATATAATAGAAATGTATCAGATATGCAACCATAAACACATATATACAGTAATTCACGATTTCTATTAATGAAAGAAATGTACAGAGACTGCAAAAATACAAAGTGAAAGACTCGCTAGAATCATGGCCGCTTATCTCTGAGAAGAGATGTGACAACTACTCGCATTCACTAGAAGATGATTAAAATGAATCTCTGAAAGCCTTTTTACAATAAACAGGAATGCCAAAAACTCTAGACATCCAAAATCCTAACCCTAGGAGATGAAGCACCAAAAGTCATGTGGGCCCCGTTTGGGTAAGTTAGTGCATTAACTTCTCGGGGTCGTAACATTTGCATATGATCTCCATTTTAGGTGTATGATATCCCATTGGACAGGTATCATCGTGGAGATTCATTTTTGGGACTCAATCATGTTGTAGGCTATCAATGAGAACCTCGATCTCGAAAAACCTTCATTTGGGTCCTCAAATTGGCCTCGGAAGTTAAAAACCTCTAAAAATAGTAAATTGCCAAAATTGCCAGAAATTTTTTTTGGGCCAGTCGGAAAAGGTGGGTGGCCACCGATATCCACCTGGATCAATCCTTCCTCCTTAGTAAGAAATAGTCTCCATTTCATTGATTTCCCATGGGACAGGGAGAAGTGTTTGTTGAATCTGCATCTTGGTGAGTTGTTTGCCTTGCTGGAGACGTTGTGTTGCTCAGTTTGTGGAAGTATGTCATGAACTTGTTGAGGCTGAGGTTGTTCAACAAGTTGAGATACATGAGAGGATGGTGTGAAGAAGGAATCTTTGCGCTTTGTTGCAGCCTTGTTGACCTGCTTCTGTTGGATAGAAGGTGCTTGGGGCAAGGCTGTAGTGGTTGCAGTGTCCTTTTGTTCTCCTTTTGAATAGATTGTGAAGAAGCTGAATTTTGCAGTATGAGATACTACCTTGCAACACTTTTTAGGTGGGACAGTAGTCAGAACTACCTCTAGTATTCTATAGAGATGAGCCCCAGTTGACGGGTGAAAATGACCAACTGTCAACTAGAAGAACGAGTCCGGTCCGAGGTTGTCTGAATAACCCAAGCTGTTTGGTATAACTCGTTCTGACGGGTTTAATGGCTCATTTATCCAATCTAAATATCCTAAAAGAAACAAATAAAACAAATAAAAGAAATTACTATTAACTAAGTAATTAATAATTACTATATACACACACACACACACACACACACACACATACGCATAATGTAATTTTTGTAGATATATTTAATAACAGATTTACTTATCTCATTTATGTACATGATACACACGCTGCAAGTTTTAATCTAAACTTACGAAACTCGATGTGAGAAAATGACAGCATCGTAAAAGCAGATAAATAAAGCACATAAAATATTTTTGTTTTTTTCTTTATAAATCAAAACTAATAAGAACAAATGCTATGAAACAAAAACACATGGATAGTCAAAAGTCAAACCATATATTCGTGTTCCAGTGATGAGTAACGATAGAAAAAACATAAATGATCTAACCTATTAGTGAGTTAACGCTATGTATCCAGACATCTGCATGATTAGAGAACATCCAACCACCTTGTCCAAGAGGGAAACCTACAATGAACCTTAAAATTGTTCCGAATAAATGCGGAACAATGTGCTAGAAATTGAGTTTTAATAACAAAATGTATGATACAAATAGTCGTTGTGATCTTATGATTTACAAGCAATTACAGTGAGATAAATCTTATTGTAAGAACTTTGCATTTAAACATTCAACAGAAAATTAAAGATAAATCTTATCATTTGAGTTGAATAAATGACCACTCTGTATAATATCTAAAGCATCACATATGGACATCATTTACAAAGGAATTATACCAACAACACAATAGATTATGAAGACTAAAACAATCAAAAACCTATTATCATATTAGGATAAGCAAAATTGAAACAAAGACACCATCCACAAGAAGCTAAAGCCGTAATGTGTATTTTTGTTCCATTAAAGTCTGCAAATTAACCATCCACCTTCAGCCCCAGGCTAAGATGCCTTCATTACAAAAATCTCTAATGTTTAAAGTGTTCAGAGAAGTCAAATATGTTATCTTGTGGGATAAGATTAAATATCAAAAATGATTTCCTAATTACCAAATAGAGGGTAATATAACCACTCCATATCACACTATATCTCTTAAAACTATAAAAATTTTGTTCCTGTTTACAAAAAATGAGCCAAAGATATGGCTAATAACCCCATAAATGCTTCATATCATTTGATCACCATAAACTGCTAGATATCCTGAAAGAAAATGATGAAATAAAGAAATTCATATATAAATTTAACCAATATCTTCCAAATTTTGAATAAGAATAGACTGGCTACAAAATCTGCTGATTCTGTAGCTAGTCTTATTTTAGCAAAAAAAAATCTAATTTATTCTATATTAAAAAAATAATAAAATAAAAACACAATTTAAGATAAAAACAAATCTTTACCTTCAACTAAAAACTCAATCCGAATCATAAGACTTCAGAATTAACCACAACTTTGACATACTCAACATTCTTTATTATTATATTACCAGTTCTCTTCAGGCGTTTCCCCGATCTCTGTGCATTTAGTTTGAGTCTGTGATTTTCATTCATTAGTGAGTCAATCTGGGTTGTGAAGGCCTTGATTTTAACTTGCAGGGAGGGCACATCTTTGTAGTATTTTTCTATCTAGAATAAACACACTTTACACCGCAGGTCCGGAACTGTTGATTGAGGGGATGAATGACTATGTGTCAACATGATCCCACTATCCAATGTGGAATTTTGACTGAGTTTGATCCTAGGGAAGATTTTGTCATGCTTCAGGCAGGGTGGTAGATTACCTACGAAATCGTAGGGCTGATCTGGAACGGTTCTATGGTAACCTGGTTCTTCCTCTTCCAAAAATATTTCGATTTCAGAATCATAGTCGTCAAGGATATCAATCATTTTACCCAAGCTCACATGAGCTTTTGTTTTGTTTCGTAGAATCCTGGAGGTTAACCTTCCAGCTCTCTTGTTAACAAACCCTACATCTGGCTTCTTGTTGGACAATTTGTGTGAGTGTTTTTTTCCATTCTTTGCCATGACATTAGGGTACACATCCTCTTTATGCTCAGGAGGTTCAATGATCCCTGGATCAACATGCTACTGCTCAAATATGGGATCATCAAGCATGGCTTTATCACAGGTTTCTGTGAATAATAAACCCGGTCTGTCACTGGAAGGGATAGGAGGTTTTTCAGCCATGGGCTTATTAACCATAGGATCTTCTACAGGGTTAGACATTGCAAAACCATTTTGAGATAGAGAACTATCCCATTCATCGCCCTGTGACTTCAAATGATGGACTAAGAATATTGTGATCAACCCGTGGTGGAATAAACTAGAATTCAAACCCTACTTTTTATACCTCTTAACCATTTTATATAAGCTTCTCAATAAGTAAAATGACATGTTCAACTGGAAACCAATAAAATTCATCAACAATCTTACGTGGTAAAGAAAAACAAGGCCAAATCGACCCTCACACGTAACGAACTGTCTTAAGACTGCCAATAAACCGTGCCACCGAGTCTTTAACATAGATATAGGCATACCTTTATCACAACACTGAATTCTCCGAGAGTTAAAGAACAAACTCTGGGGAACCTCCTCAATTAAGAATTCTTAAACCATTTTTGCCCGTTCAGTGGAAGACCTGTTGCCTGGCTCAAAAATTGCTCGATGATTTCGATTTGAACATCACCTAATTTGGCTCGATAGCCATCAAAGGAGAGGGAAAATTCCTGGGCAGCTTACAAATTATAACCTTCTAACTTTCTGAGAAACTACAGCCACCCCTAACTTCTAAGGTCTTCGCTCGCGTCGTCATATAGAAGCAAGGTTTGGGGGCCATTGGGCTCAATCCTAATGACCGGGGCCATGAGGGTTTGGAAGGAAGACAAAAAACATAGTGAGTATGAAGGGTTTCAAAAGCAGAGAAGACCATAGCGAAATCTCAAGAATAAAACTCATCAATACCCTAGCACGCATGAAAAGGGGTTCTGTGACACGAGAAAAAAAAGGTGTTTTGTGAAATGAGTGCCAAGAGTACATACGAAACCCGAGACTTTAATCCAAAATGATGGACCTATCATTTTCAGACTGCCACCTCCCATAGGGTATAGGGTACGACCAGGTTCATTCAAATTTTATCATTGTGCAACAAGGTGGAGTTGATTTCTAAAGTTTTAGGAGAGGACAATTTTTGTAAACCAAAGTGTAATGACAAGAATAGGTCTTACCAAGAGCCACAACGATATATAACATAGTTTAGTTTTAATGGATTCTTGGTGTTTTAAACAAAAATTCAAGGCACACTTCACAATCAATGAGCCACTTTAAAGCAATCCACAAGATGAGCTTCACAACAAAATAGTCTTCATTAAAAGATCTGTAAAGACATCTAGCTTTCATATACCTCAGATAAAATGGTAATACAATTCTAAGATTTAATGCTTCGTTCATGCTTTCAGTCATGAACGAAGCATGAAAACGAAGAGGAAAAAAAATTAATAGGAATAATTGAAACATCATATTTACAGTTCAAAACTTACTTTCGAAAAGAAATAAATGTATGACCAAGCGTAGGCAGCTACATAAATTATTATTTGTCACAAAGGTGAAAATATGTAGGGCTGCCAACACCCCCCAAAGTAACAATGACACTATGGGATCGAGACTCATAAATAGCATGGTGTCTCCACATATATGGTTGGTCCAAGAGCACATCACAGACATCCAATGGGGAAAAATCACATAATACCTCATCCTTGAAGGGCTAGATGCCGTATGACAATCGACACTGTTGGCTAACACGAAGATATCGTCCTTGGCGAAGCCACCCGATGTTGTATGGATGTGGGTGTGGTGTTGTTGACAATCCCGATTGTTTGATGACCTCCACGGAGATGAGGTTCTTCTCGCTTCCACTATCAACAATAAAATGCAGTGGGATCCCCTTCACCCACATCTGTGAATGAAAAAGGCGTTCCCCCTCTTCAGGATATGTTGGTTCTTCTGGTTGAATTGTTGTAGTCATGACAATAGCAGTGGGGTCTGCGTCAATGATCTGTCCTTTACCAGTATTTTTAGAATCAGATTCATAATTAGGGTTCTGCTCCTTGTCTTTGATCTCGGCCACCAATGAATGTTTTGAGCGACATTCATCAGTGTTGTGCCAGGGTCTTTTATAAAAATCACACCATTTTTCGGTGTCCTTCCTTGTTTTCCCATGACCCTTCTTTTCCTATGGCTTGGACTCATTTTCGGAAGACTGTTTGTTAGGGATGTCTTTGTCATACTTTGGTTGTTTTGGATTTGCAAGCCCGAACTCCCATTTGTTCTGGTGCCTGAATTTCTACTCGATTTTAATAGCATATCGATAAGCAGCACTGAGTGATGAGATGTCCATAAACTCCATTTCAGTTTGGATGTATCTATGTAGAGCCCCACGGTATTTCAAAACCAAATGTGGCTTGGAGTATTTGATACCCAGCTTGGTGCGCAAGGAATGGAAGGTATTGGTGAACTCCGGAACCACCTGGCCCCTCTCTTTCCGCAGTGTGGTCCATCTCATGTACTGGTCCTCATAGTTTCCAACAAGGTAATATTGTTCCTTTACTGTATCCACAAAAAAATCCCAAGTGGGCTCATGCCCATATATTCCAGACTCCTCTCTGGAACTCTACTCCTAGTAAGTTTCCCACCAAAGTTTGACATGGGGGAGAGCCTTAAGGAGCGTGAAGATGATTTCTCTATTGGAAAAATTATGAACAAAGAAATAACCTTCTAAGATATTTAACCATTTATCTAGGGAATCCACATCTATCTGACCTTCAAATATAGGAATATCAAAATTGACCTATACCTTAAAAGGTGAGGTGCCTCCAAAGTGGCCTCTTGATGAAGATATGTGTGATGCTATCGAGAGGCATTGAAGGATGTGGGAAAAATTCTCTATCATTTCATCCCTCTGTCGCGTGAGAGCTTGCTCAAGCAATAGACTTATAGGATTGTCTGCTTTGTCGTTTTTCTTTTCTTCCACCATTGAGGGTTTCTTGGGTGTGCGAGAGATATTTTCCTCAAGAGAGACAACCTTGAGACCGAAATTTCTATACTTGGACCTTGTCAGGGACATGCATTGAAAAAACGATCAAGAACAACCCGCTCTGATACCACTGATCCAGATTATGTTCGGCACAAAATGAGAGCGGAGATATAATAAAGAAATGCACAGAGATATCTGATATATTCAATAATATAACATAAATGTATCAAATATGAAACCATAAACACAAATATACAGTAATACACGATTTCTATTAATGAAAGAAATGTACAGAGACTGTAAAAATACAGAGTGAAAGACTCGCTAGAATGGTGGTAGCTTATCTCTGAGAAGAGATGTGACGACTACTCGCATTTGCAAGAAGATGATTACAATGAGGATCTGAAAGCCTTTTTACAATAAACAGGAATGCCAAAAACTCTAGACATCCAAAACCTGACCCTAGGAGATGAAGTACCAAAAGTCATGTGGGCCCCGTTTGGGTAACTTAGTGCATTAAGTTCCCAGGGTCATAAAGTTTGCTTATGATCTCTGTTTTAGGCATATGATAGCCCATTGGAAAGGTATCTTCAAGGAGATTCATTTTGGGGCCTCAATCATGTTGTAGGCTATCATTGAAAACCTCAATCTCGAAAAACCTTCATTTGGGCCCTCAAATTGGCCTCAACAGTTAAAAATAGCTAAAATTAGTAAATTGCCAAAATTGTCAGAAAACTATTTTGGGCCAGTCCAAAAAGGTGGGTGGCCATCAATATCCACCTGGACCAATCCTCCCTCCTTAGGAAGCAATAGTCTCCATTGCATTGAGCTCTCTAGGGAGAGGGAAAAACGTTTTCTGAATCTGCATCTTGGTGAGTTGCTTGCCTTGTTGGAGACGTCGCGCTGCTCAGTTTGTGGAAGTATGTCATGAACCTGTTGAGGCTGAGGCTATTAAAAAAGTTAGGATACATGAGAGGATGGTGTGTAGAAGGAATCTTTGGGCTTTGTTGCAGCCTTGTCGACTTGCTTCTGTTGGATAGAAGGCGCTTGGGGCAAAGCTATAGTGGTTGCAGTGTCCTTTTGTTCTCCTTTTGAACAGATTGTGAAGAAGCTGAATTTTACAGTATGAGATACTACCTTGCAATACTTTTTAGGTGGGACAGTAATCAGAACTACCTCTGGTATTCCGTAGAGATGACCCCCCAAAGTAACAATTACACTATAGGGTCGAGACTCATAAATAACATGGCATCTCCACATATATGGTTGGCACAAGAACACATCACAGACATCCAGTGGGGCAACAACACATAATACCTCATCCTTGAAGGGATGGATGTCGTATGACAATTGACACTGTTCGTTGACATGGAGATATCGTCCTTGGCGAAGCCACCTGATGTTGTATGGCTGTAGGTATGGTGTTGTTAACAATCCCAACTATTTGACGACCTCCACTAAGATGAGTCTCTTCCGGCTTCTGCTATCAACAAGAAAATGCAGCGGGATCCCCTTCACCCACATCTATGAATGAAAAGGTGTCCCCCCTTTTCAGGATCTGTTGGTTCTTCTGGTTTAATTGTTTCGGTCGCAACAATAGCAGTCGGGTTTGCGTCGATGATCTGTCCTTTACCAGTATTTTCAGAATCAGACTCTGAATCAGGGTTTACCTCTTTGTCTTTGATCTCGGCCACCAATGACTGTTTTGAGCGACATTCATCAGTGTTGTGCCAGGGGATTTTGTGGAAATCACACCATTTTTCGATGTCCTTCTTTGTCTTCCTGTGACCCTTATTTTACTGTGGCTTGGATTGGTTTTCGGGAGACTGTTTGTTAGGGTTGTCTCTGTTATACTTTGGTTGTTGCAGATTTGCAAGACCGAACTCCCATTTGTTATGGTGCATGAATTTCTGCTTGATTTTAAGAGCATATCGATAGGCAACATCGAGAGATGAGATGTCCAGAAACTCCATTTAGTTTGGATGTATCTGTGTAGAGCCCCACGATATTTCAGAACCAAATGTCGCTCAGAGTCTTTGATGCCCAGATTGGTGCGCAAGGTATGGAAGGTATTGGTGAAATCTGAAACTTCTTTGACCCTCTCTTGTCGTAGTGTGGTCCATCTCATGTACTGGTCCTCATAGTTTCCAAGAGGGTAATACTCTTCCTTTACTGCATCCATAAAAAAATCCCAAGTGGGCTCAACCCCATATATTCTAGACTCCTCTGTGGAACTCTACTCCCAGTAAGTTTCCCACCAATGTTTGACATGGGGGAGAGCCTTAAGGAGTGCGAAGATGATCTTTTATTTGTCGAAAAAATTATGAATAGAGAAATAACCTTCTAACAGATTTAACCATTTATCTGGGGAATCCGCATCTATCTAACCTTCAAATATAGGAATATCAAAATTGACCTGTAACTTAAAAGGTGAGGTGCCTCTAAAGTGGCCTCTTGATGAAGATGCGCTTGATGCTATCGGGAGGTATTGAAGGATGTGGAATTTTTTTTCCATCATTTCGTCCCTCTGTCGCATGAGAGCTTGCTCAAGCAACAGACTTAAATGATCGTCTGCTCCATCATTTTTCTTTTGCCTTTGAGGGTTTCTTGGGTGTGTGAGAGAGATTTTCCTCAAGACAGACAAGCTAGAGACCCAACTTGCTATACTTGGACCTCATTGGGGACATGCACTGAAAAAACGATCAAGAACAACCCGCTCTGATACCACTGATCCGGATTATTTTCGGCACGAAATGAGAGCGGAGATATAATAAAGAAATGCACAAAGATATCTCATATATTCAATAGTATAACAGAAATGTATCAGAGATGCAACCATAAACATAGATATACAGTAATACACGATTTCTATTAATTAAAGAAATGTACAGAGACTGTAAAAATACAGAGTGAAAGACTCACAAGAAAGGTGGTAGCTTATCTCTGAGAAGAGATGTGACGGCTACTCGCATTTGCAAGAAGACGATTAAAATGAAGCTCTAAAATCCTTTTTACAATAAAAAATAATTCCAAAAAATCTAGACATCCAAAAACCTAACCCTAGGAGATGAAGCACCAAAAGGCATATGGGCCTCGTATGGGTAAGTTAGTGCATTAACTTTCAGGGGTCGTAACTTTTGCATATGATCTCTATTTTAGGCGTATTATAGCCTGTTGGAAAGGTATCATTGAGGCGATTCATTTTGGGGCCTCATTCATGCTGTAGGATATCATTGAGAACCTCGATCTCAAAAAACCTTCATTTGGGCCCTCACATTGGCCCCAGAAGTTAAAAACTACTAAAAATAGTAAATTACCAAAATTGCCAGAAAACTATTTTGGGCCAGTTGAAAAAGGTGGGTGGCCATTGATATGGACTCAGATCAATCCTCCCTCCTTAGGAAGAAATAGTCTCCATTGCGTTGAGTTCCCGGGGGAGAGGGAAAAGCATTTGCTGAATTTGCATCTTGGTGATCTGCTTGCCTTGTTGGAGACGTCACGTTGCTCAGCTTGTGGAAGTATGTCATGAACCTGTTGAGGCTGAGGCTGTTCAAAAAGTCAAGATACATGAGAGGACAGTCTAAAAAAGGAATCTTTTCGCTTTGCTGCAACCTTTTCGACCTGCTTCTGTTGGATAGAAGGTGCTTGGGGCAAGGCTATAGTGGTTGCAGTGTCATTTTGTTCTCTTTTTGAACAAATTGTGAAGAAGCTGAATTTTGCAGTATGAGATACTACCTTGCGACACTTTTTAGGTGGGACAATATTCGAAACTACCTCTGGTATTCTGTAGAGATGACCCCCCAAAGTAACAATGACACTACGGGGTTGAGACTCATAAACAACATGGCGTCTCCACATATATGGTTGGACCAAGAGCACATCATAGAAATCCAGTGGGACAACATCACATAATACCTCATCCTTGAAGGGTTGGATGCGATATGATAATTGACACTATTGGCTGACACGGAGATCTCATCCTTGGCAAAGCCACCTGATGTTGTATGGTTGTGGGTGTAGTCTTGTCGATAATCCCAACTGTTTGATGACCCCACTGAGATGAGGTTCTTATGGCTTCTGCTATCAACAAAAAAATGCAGCGGGATCCACTTCACCCACATCTGTGAATGAAAAAGGTGTTCCCTCTCTTCAGAATCTGTTGATTCTTCTGGTTGAATTGTTGCGGTCGCGATAATAGCAGTGGGGCTGCGTCAATGATATGTCCTTTACCAGTATTTTCAGAATCAAATTCAGAATCAGGGTTCGACTCCTTGTCTTTGATCTCGGCCACCAATGACTATTTTGAGTGACATTCATTAGTGTTGTGCCAATGGTTTTTGTGGAAATCACACCATTTTTCGGTGTCCTTTGTCTTCCCGTGACCCTTCTTTTCCTGTGGCTTGGACTGTTTTTCGGGGGACTCTTTGTTAGGGTTGTCTTTGTCATACTTTGGTTGTTTCAGATTTGTAGGCCCAAAATCCCGTTTGTTCTGGTGCCTAAATTTCTGCTTGATTTTAACAACATATCGATAGGTAGCACCGAGTGATGAGATGTCCAGAAACTCCATTTCAATATGGATGTATCTATGTAGAGCCCCATGGTATTTCAGAACCAAATGTCGCTAAGAGTCTTTGATACCCAGCTTGGTGTGTAAGGTATGGAAGGTATTGGTGAACTCCGGAAAGGCTTGGCCCCTCTCTTGCCACAGTGTGGTCCATCTCATGTACTGGTCCTCATAGTTTCCAAAGTGGGCTCAACCCCATATATTCCAGACTCCTCTGTGGAACTCTTCACCCAATAAGTTTCCCACCAATGTTTGACATGGGGGAGAGCCTTAAGGAGCGCGAAGATGATCTTTTCTCTGTCAGAAAAATTATGAACAAATAAATAACCTTCTAAAATATTTAACCATTTATCTAGGGAATCCGCATCTATCTGACCTTCAAATATAGGAATATCAAAATTGACCTATACCTTAAAAGGTGAGGTGCCTCCAAAGTGGTCTCTTGATAAAGATGTGCTTGATTCTATCGGGAGGCATTGAAGGATGTGGGAAAAATTCTCCATCATTTCGTGCCTTTGTCTCTTGAGAGCTTTCTCAAGCAACAAACTTATAGGATGGTCTGCTCCGTCATTTTTATTTACTTATGCCATTGAGGATTTATTGGGTGTGTGAGAGTGATTGTCCTCAAGAGAGACAATATCGATACCCAACTTTATATACTCAGACCTCGTCGGGGACATGCACTAAAACAATGATCAAGAACAACCTGCTCTGATACCACTTATTAGGATTATTTTCAGCATGAAATGAGAGCGGAGATATAATAAAGAAATTCACAGAGATATCTCATATATTCAATAATATAACATAAATGTATCAGAGATGCAACCATAAACAAAGATATACAGTAATACATGATTTATATTAATGAAATAAATGTACAAAGACCGTAAAAATATAGAGTGAAAGACTCCCTATAATGGTGGCAACTTATCTTTGAGAAGAGATGTGACGACTACTCACATTCACAAGAAGATGATTACAATGAGGGTCTGAAAGCCTTTTTACAATAAATAGGAATGCCAAAAACTATAGACATCCAAAAACCTAACCATAGGAGATGAAGCGCCAAAAGTCATGTGGGCCCCGTTTGGGTAAGTTAGTGCATTAACGTCCCGGGGTTGTAACTTTTGCATATGATCTTTGATTTAGGCGTATGATAGCCTATTGAAAAGGTATCTTCGAGGAGATTGATTTTGGGGCCTCAATAGTGCTATAGGATATCATTGAAAACCTCAATCTAAAAAAACCTTAATTTGTTCCCTCAAATTGGCCCTGAAAGTTAAAAATTGCTAAAAATAGTAAATTGCCAAAACTGCCAGAAAACTGTTTTGGGCCAGTCAGAAAAGGTGGGCGGCCACCGATATCCACCTGAATCAATCCTCCATCCTTAGGAATCAATAGTCTCCATTGCGTTGAGTTCCCAGGGGAGAGGGAAAAGTGTTTGCTGAATCTGCATCTTGGTGAGTTGCTTACCTTGCTGGAGACGTCATGCGACTCAGTTTGTGGAAGTATGTCATGAAACTATTGAGGCTGAGGCTATTCAAAAAGTCGAGATACATGAGAGGACAGTTTGCAGAAGGAATATTTGCACTTTTTTGCAGCCTTGTCGACTTGCTTCTATTGGATAGAAGGTGCTTGGGGCAAGGCTGTAGTGGTTGCAGTGTCCTTTTGTTCTCCTTTTGAACAGATTGTTAAGAAGCTGGATTTTGCAGTATGTGATACTACCTTGTGGCACTTCTTAGGTGGGACAATAGTCAGAACTACCTATGGTATTCTGTAGAGATGACCCCCCAAAGTAACAATGACACTACGGGTTCGAGACTCATAAACAACATGGCGTCTCCACATTTATGGTTGGCCCAAGAGCACATCACAGACATCCAGTGGGGAAACATCACATAATACCTCATCCTTGAAGGGCTGGATGCCATATGACAATTGACATTGTTGGCTGGCACAAAGATCTCGTCCTTAGTTAAGCCACCTGATGTTGTATGGTTGTGGGTGTGGTGTTGTCGACAATCCCAACTTTTTGATGACCTCCACTGAGATGAGTTTCTTCTATCTTCCGCTATCAACAATAAAATGCAGCGACATCCCCTTCACCCACATCTTTGAATGAAAAATGTGTTCCCCCTCTTCAGGATCTGTTGGTTCTTCTGGTTGAATTGTTGCAGTCACGGCAATAACAATGGGGTCTGTGTCAATGATCTTCCATTTACCAGTATTTTTGGAATCAGATTCAAAATCAGGGTTCGGCTCCTTGTCTTTTATCTCGGTCACCAATGATTGTTTTGAGCAACATTCATCAGTGTTGTGCCAGGGGATTTTGTGGAAATCACACCATTTTCCGGTGTCCTTCTTTGTCTTCCTGTGACCCTTATTTTCCTGTGGCTTGGACTGGTTTTCGAGAGACTGTTTGTTAGGGATGTCTTTGTCATAGTTTGGTTGTTGCGGATTTGCAAGGACAAACTCCCATTTGTTTTGGTGCCTGAATTTATGCTCGATTTTAACAACATATCGATAGGCAGCACTGAGTGATGATATGTCCAGAAACTCCATTTCAGTTTGGATGTATCTTTGTAGAGCCCCACGGTATTTCAGAACCAAATGTCTCTCATAGTCTTTGATACCCAGCTTGGTGTGCAAGGTATGGAAGGTATTGGTGAAAATTGGAACCGCTTGGCCCCTGTCTTGACATAGTGTGGTCCATCTCATGTATTGGTCCTCATAGTTTCCAACAGGATAATACTATTCCTTTACCGTATCGACAAAAAAATCCCAAGTGGGCTCAACCCCATTTATTCCATACTCCTCTGTGGAACTATGCTCCCAGTAAGTTTCTCACCAATGTTTGACATGGGGGACAACCTTAAGGAGTGCGAAGATGATCTTTTCTTTGTCGGAAAAATTATGAACAGAGAAATAACCTTCTAACAGATTTAACCATTTATCTAGGGCATCCGCATCTATTTGACCTTCAAATAGAGGAATATCAAAATTGACATGTACATTAAAAGGTGAGGTGCCTCCAAAGTGGCCTCTTGATGAAGATGCGCTTGATTCTATCAGGAGGCGTTAAAGGATGTGGGAAAAATTCTCCATCATTTCGTCCCTCTGTTGCGTGAGATATTTCTTAAGCAACAGACTTATAGGATCGTCATCTCTGTCGTTTTTCTTTTTTTCCGCCATTGAGGGTTTCTTGGGTGTGTGAGAGCGATTTTCCTCAAGAGAGACAAGATCGAGACCCAACTTTCTATACTTGGACCTCGTCGGGGACATGCACTGAAAAAACGATCAAGAATAGCCCGCTTTGATACCACTGATCCGGATTATTTTCGACACGAAATGAGAGTGAAGATATAGTAAAGAAATGCATCGAGATATCACATATATTCAATAATATAACAAAACTGTATCAAATATGCAACCATAAACACATATATACAGTAATACACAATTTATATTAATGAAATAAATGTACAGAGACTAAAAATACAAAGTGAAAGACTCACTAGAATGGTGGCAGCTTATCTCTGAGAAGAGATGTGACGGCTACTCGCATTCACAAAAAGATGATTAAAATGATCCTCTAAAAGAATTTTTACAATAAACATGAATGCCAAAAACTATAGACATCCAAAAAATTAACCCAAGGAGATGAAGCACCAAAAGTCATGTCGGCCTCATTTGGGTAAGTTAGTGCATTAACTTCCCCGGGTCATAACTTTTGCATATGATATCTGTTTTAGGCGTATGATAGCCCATTGGAAAGGTATCATCGAGGAGATTCATTTTGAAGCCTTAATAATGTCGTAGGCTATCATTGAGAACCTCGATCTCGAAAAACCTTCATTTGGGCCCTCAAATGGGCCTCGGAAGTTAAAAACTGCTAAAAATAGTAATGCCAAAATTGCCAGAAAATTGTTTTGGGTGAGTTGGAAATGATGGATGGCCACCGATATCCACTTGGATCAATCCTCCCTCCTTAGGAAGCAATATTTTCCATTGCGTTGAGTTCCTGAGGGAGAGGGAAAAGAATTTGTTGAATCTGCATCTTGGTGAGTTGCTTGCCTTGCTGGAGACATCGTGTTGCTCAGTTTGTGGAAGTATGTCATGAACCTGTTGAGGCTAAGGCTGTTCAAAAAGTTGAGATACATGACAGGACAGTGTGTAGAAGGAATCTTTGCACTTTGTTGCAGCCTTTTCGACTTGTTTCTGTTGGATAGAAGGTGCTTGGGGCAACGCTGTAGTGGTTGCAGTGTCCTTTTGTTCTCCTTTTGAACAGATTGTGAAGAAGCTGAATTTTGCAGTATGTGATACTACCTTGTGACACTTTTTAGGTGGGATAGTAGTCGGAACTACCTCTAGTATTCTATAGAGATGACCCCCCAATGTAACAATGACACTAGGGGGTCGAGACTCATAAACAACATGGCATCTCCACATATATGGTTGGCCCAAGAGCACATCATAGACATCCAGTGGGGCAACATCACATAATACCTCATCCTTGAAAGGATGGATGTCGTATGACAATCGTCACTATTGGTTGACACAGAGATCTCTTCCTTGGTGAATCCACCCGATGTTGTATGGATGCAGGTTTGGTGTTGTTGACAATCCCAACTGTTGGACGACCTCCATTGAGATGAGGTTCTTCTAGCTTCCACTATCAACAATAAAATGTAGCGGGATCCCCTTCACCCACATCTGTGAATGAAAAAGGTGTTCCCCCTCTTCAGGATCTGTTGGTTCTTCTAGAATTGTTGCGGTCGCGACAATAGCAGTGGTGTCTACGTCAATGATCTAACCTTTACCAGTATTTTTAGAATCAGATTCTGAATCAGGGTTCAGCTCCTTGTCTTTTATCTCGGCCACCAATGACTGTTTTGAGTAACATTCATCGGCGTTATGCCAGGGGATTTTGTGGAAATCACACCTTTTTTCGGTGTCCTTCTTTGTCTTCCCGTGACCCTTCTTTTCCTATGGCTTGGACTGGTTTTTGTGAGAATGTTTGTTAGGGATGTGTTTGTCATACTTTGGTTGTTGTGGATTTGTAGGCCTAAACTCCCATTTGTTCTGGTGCCTGAATTTCTGCTCGATTTTAAAAACATATCGATAGGCAACACCGAGTGATTATATGTAAAGAAACTCCATTTGAATTTGGATGTATTTGTGTAGAGCCCCATGGTATTTCAGAACCCAATGTCGCTCAGAGTCTTTGATACCCAACTTGGTGCGCAAGGTATGGAAGGTATTGGTGAACTCCGGAACCACTTGGCCCCTCTCTTGCCGCAATGTGGTCCATCTCATGTATTGGTCCTCATAGTTTCCAAGAGGGTAATACTATTCCTTTACCGCATCCACACAAAAAATCCCAAGTGGGCTCAGCCCCATATATTCTAGACTCCTCGGTGGAACTCTGCTCCCAGTAAGTTTCCCACCAATGTTTGACATGGGGGAGATCCTTAAGGAGCAAAAAGATAATCTTTTCTTTGTTAGAAAAAGTATGAACAAAGAAATAACCTTCTAACAAATTTAACCATTTATCTAGGGCATCCACATCTATTTGACCTTCAAATATACTAATATCAAAATTGACCTGTACTTTAAAAGGTGAGGTGCCTCCAAAGTGGCCGCTTGATGAAGATGCGCCTGATGCTATTGGGAGGCATTGAAGGATGTGGGAAAAATTCTCCATCATTTCTTCCCTCTGTCGCGTGAGAGCTTTCTCAAGCAACAGACTTATAGGATCGTCTACTCCGTCGTTTTTCTTTTATTCCGCCATTGAGGGTTTCTTGGGTGTGCGAGAGTGATTGTCCTCAAGAGAGACAAGATTGAGACCCAACTTTCTATACTCGGACCTCGTCGGGGACATGCACTGAAAAAACGATCAAGAACAGCCTGCTCTGATACCACTGATCCGGATTATTTTTGACACGAAATGAGAGCAGAGATATAATAAAGAAATGCACAGAGATATCTCATATATTCAATAATATAACAAAAATGTATCAGAGATGCAACCATAAACACAAATATATAGTAATACATGATTTATATTAATGAAATAAATGTACAGAGACTGTAAAAATACAGAGTGAAAGACTCGCTAGAATGGTGGCAACTATCTCTGAGAAGAGATGTGACGGCTACTCGCATTCGCAATAAGACGATTAAAACGAGGCTCCAAAAACCTTTTTACAATAAAAAGGAATGCCAAAAACTCTAGACATCCTAAAACCTAACCCTAGGAGATGAAGCGCCAAAAGTCATGTGGGCCCCATTTGGGTAAGTTAGTGCATTAACTTCTCAAGGTCGTAACGTTTGCATATGATCTTCATTTTCGGCGTATGATAGCCCGTTGGAAAGGTATCGTTGAGGAGATTCATTTTGGGGCCTCAATAGTGCTATAGGATATCATTGAGAACCTCTATCTCAAAAAACCTTCATTTGGGCCCTCAAATTTGCTCCGTACGTTAAAAACTGCTAAAAATAGTAAATTGCCAAAATTGCCAAAAAATTGTTTTGGGCCAGTCGGAAAAAGTGGGTGGCCACCGATATCCACCTGGATCATTTGTGGGAAGCAAGGGACTGTTGGAAGGGTCCTTATGACATCAAGGATTTGGTTGTAATCTCTCTTTCTATTAATTAATACGGATGCACTTTTCTTTCCTATATGAATCTTATTTGTCCATATTGTATGATTCCTTGATCATGTACATAGTTTCATATAAAGTAGGATCTGTTATTCTTGTCTCTGTTGGCTTGTGTTCTTTTGCAGATATTTCTCCATAAGCTTCGTGAAGGAGCTTGGATTGCATTAGTGAAGTCAGATCTTCAATATTTAAAAGGTATGTTCTAGATCCATTTCTCATTTGATAATCGAAATCTAAGGAAAGAGTAGTGTACTGTCTTGTTTTGTTATAGTTTCATAGTGAAGCTAGGGGGGATTGATTTGTGTCCGCACTTAAAAATTAGTCCGATAAAAAAATTGGAGACCGTACTGGGGAACATATTGTTTTCCTAGTTTGTCTTGCTTTCTTTCTCTGATTTCTTGGGTTCTGTTTTCTGAGTCACTGGGAGATCCAGATTGATTCTCTGACTATTAAACTTCATTGGAAAAACCTTCTTACTTTCTATTTTTTCCATTTTACCTTTGATCGTCGCACCCTACTTTGAGGGATAGTGTGATGATTTAGGATAGACACACCTTAAATTTTGACACATTGAGACCTCGCCACACTATACTTATTCTCTAGCCTACGATGATCAGGGATCGTTGCTCTGTGTTAGTCTGCAACCTGCGACGATTGTGAAAAAAATTGATTTTTGATGGTTTTTCTTGCTCAGATCTTAGATATGGTTTTGGGGTGATTTGTTGGGTTTGATTATAGTCTGCTTGACATCTTTCAATCTTCTTTTATCCATCTTTGCCTTATTTTATCTTGTTTGATTTTTAAATATTTTATCTCTTTCTTTAAGTGTCTTTCAGCTACAAAGCTTTGTTTTTCTTTAGAATTGTTTAGTCAAAAGAACACTTCCTTTTTTTATGGATAATTCGTGTTAAGAGAGAAACTTAGTTTGGGTTGTTTTTGTTTTGAAGTGACTCATTATTTCTTTTAGTGTATTTTTGAAACAAAAATATTATAATTTCTTGCTTTATATTAGATTGGGGGCATCCTTGCATTTGAAGTAGTGAAATTGCATGGTTTTTGGCATTTTTTGGTCTTGAATTCTAAAAAAAATTCCCCCTCATGGCCGGGGGGGAAGAATCATGTATTGGTGTACAGTCTCTTTGTCTCATTTCTTGAAGTTCTTGATATTGATGAGTTTAAATGTTTTGGGACATTGTGCATCTGGGAATGATAAACGTTTTCTCCTTCTCGCAATATAGCTTTCATCGAAATGAAATATTTTCATTCTCATTTATTTGCATTGTTTACAGTCAGTCAAAACATCATTTAGTCCACGCCATTTTCCTCTTGAGTAACAACAACCTTAAAAATAAAGAACTTATAAAAATTGATTAGACATTTTCATATTTTCTGGTAGCAAACCTACATTAGATTAGTTGTAGGGCTTTGGAATAGGTGTGAAAGATAACTTTCCAAAGCTTCAAACTGACATAGAATATTGTGTTAGGGAGAGTTCAAATCCAATTACTACATCTTGTCTTGGGAATCCCTTCTAACACAAGGGTCAATCATGAGGTCGCATTAGGAATGGTAGAGTTACTCACCCTGCTTTGTTGGTCTTAGTGTAGAGATTGCACATATTATTGGGGGTCACTTGAAGGTATACCAACGATTATGTGTGGGAGTCTCTCAAGTTGATTTCAGGATAGATACCCTGCCTTTTCCCATGGATCGGACTGTCGACTGTTTCCCCAGGCCTCATTGTCGTAAATGGTAACCTTAGTGGCCTGTCTCTTTAGGGTCTTTAAACGAGGTGACTGTGGAGGGGAAGGTCTTCACGATACCTGGAATCGATGTTGGCCAACTCACTTGGGCTCCTTGGAGGGTATACCCACGATTATGTGTGGGATCTTGCACCAGGGTGTAAGTCCATTAATCAGGTCATCAACGTAAATTTTCCACCCGCTCTATCTCATCCCCTTCTTACATTGTTCCCACGACGTTGTATTTCATCACCAACTAGTGCGTTCATTGTAAGAAGGTTTTGTTTGTTTGCTTTCTTCCTAGATTTTTAGTGTGTGCTATTTGTTTTCCCTAGTGGAATATAGATTGGATATTTTTTTTAATGGCGCCATTTCCTGAAATGACCAATGAAGGAACCCCTACTCCAGGGGAATATTTTGTTTTTCCTTCTTACAGAAACATTGTTCCTCCTCACATTGCTACTTTGAGCCTTCCAGGTCTCATGATTGGATTGTCAGTGTGGTTGTTTTCAACTCAGGTAATCCTGAATGCAGTAAGTGTTTTGGTCTTAATCACTTCCCCACCAAGAGAATAAACCTCATGTTGATCCTTCACCATGTTCACCGGTAAGATCTTCTTCGCCTTCTTCATTTGCAAGGTGTTCTTTCGTTTCATCTTCTTCGCCAAGTGAAAGATTTGAAGGTAGTCACCCAGTGGATAAGAAGAAGAAGAAAAACAAGATTAAGAAGAAGAAAAATAAGCAAGGGTCCAAACCTCCAACCACTGTTAAACATGTTGGAAAACTACCAGTTACTGATAATCATGTTGGGAGTGTTGATGGTGCCAAGATCACCCAAACAACCCGTAAGCCCAAGTACCCTTGCAGGCTTTGTAAGAGTACCCATATTCTTAAGGATTTCCTTGGTTTATCCAAGTTTATAGAAGCATGGTCTACACACCCTTGCCAACCCATGTCGTCAGCCTCTGAACAACATGATGATGACCTTATGTCAACTAGTCAAGATACCCTTGGGAAGAAGAAAAGTAGAGTCAACTTCTCGTGTATGTTATGCGGAGGGATTCATCAAACTCGCCTTTGTCGTCATATGGAAAAAGACTTGAAATTACTGGAAGACATGACTGGTTCCCAACCTCAACATCTAGCTGCTTATCACAAGCTTACTCTCGACCCACATGTAGTTGATGGAATGATCAATTCGGTCCCTTTGTCAGTCATTCTGGTTGATCATTGAGTCAATCTAGTCACGTACTTAGTTGAACCAGTTGACAAAGTGGTCGATCCAATTCCATCCTCGGTCAGTCCCATTCTCCCTTTAGAGAGTGAAACCCAAGCGGTCGATCCGTTTCCATCTGTCGACCCCATTCTCCCCTTGGAGAATGAAAACCAAGTGGTCGATTTGATGTCATTATTAGTTGAACCTACTCTCCCACTACAGAGTAAACCCGATGCTACCCACATTTTTCTCATTGATACATAATATACTGTGCTAGGGGCATTCCTCCTTCTCTCTTGGAACCCCCTCCAAGTAATGAGGCCATCCTTTTTGATTGGGGTGTGCTAACCAAACCTCGTCTTCCCTCTTACGTTCCTTTCAATATTACAATACAGGTTTGTGGTCGAGACGTTCCACAGAAATTGATAGATGAAGGTTCATCTGTTAGTATTTTGTCCTCTCTTTCTTGGTAAGATTTAGGATTTCCTCAGCTTGTGTCGGTTACCCAGAATCTGTTAGCTTTCAATAGAAGAACCAATCAACCTTTAAGATTCCTTCCTTATTTTCCTGTAACTTTGGGAGGGAAAATTGTCTTTATTGACATCATGGTAGTCCAAGACCCCTTGGATTTTGATTTACTCCTTGGGCGAGATTATGTCTATGCCATGAAAGCTATTATTTCCACTCTTTTTTGTGTGATATATTTCCCTCACGATGGAAGAGTGGTGACTATTGATCAACTTTCATTTGTTGGTCCTAACTTGACCGTCAACTTAATGACCTCCCTAAATGGTTCATATATGTAGTCAGTGTCAACCCTGCCACATGTCAATTATGTGGCATTGTCTCCCATGCCTTCCCCTGCCGATGACGATGGCTTGGATCCAGTAGTTGACATGGTGATCTCTTCGAGAGGGATTTTGGAGCCTGATCTCCTTACCCCTATCGCGGACCTCGACATATGTTCCTTCCAAAGTGTTTTTCTTTCGTCTAGTGAAGATCTCTTGGAAGCCATGACCGAGTTTTGTCCCTTGACATGGTGTCCTTCCAGAGCGTTGTACTCTTGGAAGCCATGATCAATAAGATATCTTTGAGCATGGTTTTCTAATTTCAAGCTCATTAAAAAATGAAACCGACTTTGAGCATGGTTTTCTGATTTCAAGCTTGTTAAAAAATGAAACCATTTGCAAGGATAGTTTTTGCATCTCTGTAGCAACCTCATTAAAAAATGAAACAAATCTTACGATGAAAATTTTGCGTCTGTGTGGCAACCTCGTTAAAAAATGAAACAAAGGTCAGGAGCATAGTTCTTCTCCTATGTCAAGCTCGTTAAAAAATGAAACAACTTTCCCCTCTCTGTTTGATTCAAGTACTTCGTTACATATAGTATTTAAAGCTTCTTTTCATCCTCTTATGATGTTGGACGAACCAAAGCTTGGGGGGCAATTCTTTCAGCCTCTGGACTTCATGTAAAGTTAAACTGCTAGATTCTTAAGCTAGGGGATAAGTACCAACCATCCTTGGAATATGTGTTGGGAAACCTCAAGCATAGTTTCCTCTAGTTCAAGCTTTTGTAAAAATGAAACCAGGTCCAAGCATAGTTTTGGCTAGTTTTAAGCTTGTGTAAAAATAAAATCTATCCCAAGCATAGTTTTGGTTTTGTTTTAAGCTTGTGTAAACATAATAACAATCATGAGCTTAGTATTTGTTTTTTCTCATGCTTGTAAATCAATGAGAATGTAACCGAGTATAATTTTATCACTTTTTCGAACTCGTAAAGGTTATATGAAAAAGGAACCCCATGGAGTCCTCTTTAAGCTCTTTTTAGACTCTCTAAACATGAAAAGATCGTTAAGTGATCTTGTTCCTTTCACGCTTGTAAAAGTATTAGAAAGAACGTCTGTTGAGAGATAGTTTATCTCCATTTCAGTCTCATCAGACTATTTTTATGAAAAAGGACATTTTGGAGTTTCCTTTAAGTGTTTTTCAGACTCTGTAATAATGAAAAACCCCTAAGTTTTCTTTCTTTGGACTCGTTAAACAAGCATCGAAAGACCCATATGGGACCGAACCACTCCTTCTTAGGGTTCGTTAAACATACTCCGAAGGAATCATCCGAAGGATGAGCTTACAGTTCAAGCATATGCTATCCTCCTCAATCTTGTGTAAAAATAAAGAGGTACTCGCCAGAAATGGTGGGGGAAAAATTGGGAAAGAAATGTATCTAAACCTGTATTCTATGGAAGAGTCGATTTTGAACATGACACCCTTTCACTCGCTTTGTGTCTAGGTTGGAAAATCCGCTTCTCTCCTGAACATACTCCTTTATAAGATTACAAATTGGTCTGTTATCCTTGTTGTTGAGTTAGTGTTTCCAAGACAGTTTTCGTGTCGTCAATATGTTCAAAGAGAAGTTCAACCTAGAAAGCCTTATGTTGCGTCGGACATTTCTACAGTCTTTAATCCTTATATTGCATTGGCCATCCCTGAGTCAGTCCTAAATCACTTGATACTCTGATCTACTTCAAAACTTGTTACATGTTTCATGTCATTGATGCAGGATATAGTAAGGCCCTCCTGTGATGAGTCTTTTCCTATCGACTTCAACTCATTATCCAGGAATTAGACTTAGAAACTAATTAGTACCTTGGAACTTGCATGCCTCAATGGAAGGTTTCCTTGCTTTCGACAGTGGGTTTTCATTATTGACCCCTGATTGGGAGATTCCACTGAGTGTTCGACTTCAGCTCATTAATTCACATTCGTTGGATTGTAATAGAGTACCTTGGGATTCATTAACATTAATGGTGATTTCCCTTGCACTTGTTAACAATATTCATTAATGACTGGTAATCAAGTGGTTTCTACCATGTTCGAGTTCAAAACATGTATTCGCATGGTTAGATTCGTACTATAGAGTGGTGGAGATGAAGACCCTGGATATTTTCTGACAGATTCAGGTTGCATTGGAGTATAATCAATTTGTACTGTTCCATATATCCACATTGTATGTCTCATGGCTATGTTCAAATTTGAGTCTTTAACACATAGATCCATGGTGTATTTTTGGTGGCTATGTTCAGATTTGAGTCATATTGGCATGGATCCATGGTGTATGTTTGGTGGCCATGACCTGTATTACTTGACATGGATCTTTTCGTGTCGCAATTTATGCTTTGATTCATTTGTATTATGAGTATGGGAAATCCTACCTCGGTGATGATATATTATTGTACTGTATTTCCTTGTTTGTTGGCAGGTTTCCGACCGATGTGTTCCTTGTTCCCTACACACACTCGACAAAGTATTTCAGCTATCACTCTATTCTAACTTCATAATTTTTGGGGCTCTTTGTTACACATTATTTTCGTCACCCCTATGACCATTGATGGTGTAAACCTATCTGTTATCTTCAGAGGGATCAATGGCCTGAATTCCTGAGGAAAGAAGGGAGAAGAACTTTATCTGAGAGAAGAAATTTTATTTTCCTTTGTCAAATCCCTATTAAGGAAGGTCCTCACAGGCTGCACTATATATAAGGTGTGACGATGCTTAATCATTGCCCCCTTCTCTAAATCTAGGCTGCGACGTCTCCGCAGGTTGCACTATACTTAGGGTGCGACGATTTTCATACGTGGGAAAAACGAGCATCTTCTCGATGCTTATTGTGAGTGGGAAATCCCTCTACGGACTATCACTTAGGGTTTAATTATGCATGTAGAAAATACCTAAATATTTCTACTTTCTACCGTCATCCCAGACCTACTCCCCATTATTCTTAAGCAAATACATAGTTAAGAAGATCAAGTGAGCATACCTTATTTCAGGCATTTGATGTAGACCCTTCCTCACACTTGATCTCTTTTTTATTGTAACTCTCCTCCCAAGGTTGACCTGCATTCACACAAAACAAACAACAAACTCCACATGCATTTGATATATAGATTAAAGGGTTAGAGATTCAATAAACAAGTATACAATAAACCATGAAAACCTCATATGGTGGGATGGGAAAAGTATTTTTTTATTATTAACTTCAACAAATAAACTTACAGTGATGAAGCCGATCAATGTTCCACGAACCTAGTCCTGGGCTCCTCTTCAACTGTCCTCCAACTTCTTTGCTCTATCTTTCTCTTTGCACAAGGATGGATAAAGGGTTGGGACAAAGGGAATGTGCAATCGGGTATAATTTCTTTACTATGATTCTCCTCCTCCAAATGGGACCCCTAACCCTTCTTTTATAGGCTAGAATAAGCTAGGTATTTGGATGAACCCTCGACCATGCATGGCCAGAAGGTTTAGTTAACTCACCCAAAGTTGTGTGTTCCATCGGCAACTTTCCTTTTTTCATGCTTTTGTAGGTACACGTGGGTTGTTTTGGGTCAGCGAGCATGTACATGCATGAAGTAATAGAGGAGGGTGCGTGGGCCTTTATAAAAAGTGTTTTTAAGAAGAGTTGTTCAACAGTGCTTTGGCAAAGAAGGAATATGAGATGGCCTGATGCCAGGTAAGCATGTCTGGTGCAAATTAGGGTTATAACAATGCTTCTAGAAGGAGAATATTCTATGGTGATGTGGCCTCCGATCAGTTTGGATCTTACTCACTTTTCTGATTTAGTAGAATCATCCTAACCACCTCACCTTATCCTCTTCATCTTATAAAAGGAGAGGATCTCTCATGGAGAAAGTTAGATTGAAAAAAATTGGAAATTTGGCTTGAGATTGTGAGCTTGGTTAGAGTGGATTTGAGTTTTGCTTTGTCAAGATGGATTGTGAGTGACTCTCAGATCTATAGTCAAAGAATCTGTGGATCAGAAGTGTGTGGGAAGAAAAGAACTGTTGGAAGGGACCTTATGACATCAAGGCTTTGGTTGCAATCTCTCTTTCTATTATTTAATACAGATGCACTTTTCTTTCCTATATGAATCTTATTTGTCCATATTGTATGATTCCTTGATCACGTACAAGGTTTCATTTCAAGTAGGATCTATTATTCTTGTCTTTGTTGGCATGTGCTCTTTTTCAGATATTTCTCCATAAGCCTCGTGAAGGAGCTTGGATTGCATTGGCAAAGTCGGATCTTCGATATTTAAAAGGTATGTTCTAGATCCATTTCTCATTTGATAATTGAAATCTAAGGAAAGAGTAGTGTATTGTCTTGTTTTGTTCTAGTTTCGTAGTGAAGCTAGGGGGATTGATTTGTGTCCACACTTAACAATTAGCCCGATAACAATAAGTACATCAAAACCAAAACCTAGGTGGAAAGATGAAAAATGTTCTCCCTTGATATTCTAAGTTGTGAAAAAATGAGTAATATATTTCTATCAAGATGTACTCTAAAAAAATTCTATTCTGTTCTATTTCTCTCAAGTTGTGAAAAAATGAGTAAAATATTTTCCTATTCCATGCGAGGAATAAATGGTGAATGATGAAGTTCTATAATTCTTAGCCACTTCAAACATTTGTGGCAAATATATGGTTAAATATTCCTATATGAAACTAGCTCAAGAGTCACATTGTTCACTATCAAGTACAACAAGCATAGTGGTAGGTAATCTATAGTTGTAACATCTTTAGGAGTCTCTAAACATCCTCTTACAAATGCAATCAGTAGTAAATAGTATCCACAAGTTGCTTACATAATTTTGTATCCATCTAGTTGAGATGGGTTCAAGTTATATGTGCAAGTTATGGGTGTTGTTAGTTATAATTGTTGGTAGATTTGTTTAAAAAGTTATCAAATTCATAGTTCCTAATGTCATACTTTGTAAGGTCAATTTTCATAAGGCCAAAGTTGCTCAGGAACTTTGACCTCTTTTTAACTTTCAACTAGAAATACAATAATTCCTAGCGACCACACTATCACTAACAATTATTATGTGCTTTGTTTAGGGAATCACATACAACTCGATCTATAGATTTTGGTTACACGTACAATCACTCCCATAAGGATTTTTTAGTGCTTATAAGAGAACACATTTTTTGTCTTGAAATATGCCAAGAACCATCATGAGTTAATGGAATTGTAGATATTAGATGTTAATATTGCACAATCCAGACCAAATATTCATTACTTCCAACAACATTTTTAGAGAATTTCTATCATCCTTTTCACTAGCTGTAGTTCCAAAGGTCATAGTTCCACGTGTTATAGTTTGAGAGTTCAAAGTTCCAAAGGGTGTAGTTCTAGAGGTCATATTTCCATGGGTCATAGTTTCTGGGGTCACAGTTCCAGAGGTCATAGTTCCATAGGTCATATTTATTGGGGTCATAATTCCACAAGTCATAGTTCCAGAGGTCATAGTTCCAAAGGTCACAGTTCTTGGGGTCATTCCATAGGTCATATTTCCAAAGGTCAAAGTTCTAAAGGGCGTAGTTCCATAGTTCATAGTTCAAGAGGTCATAGTTCTAGAGGTCATAGTTCCAAAGTTCAAAGTTACAAAGGGAATAGTTCCATAGGTCATAGTTCCATGGGTCATAGTTCATGGGGTCATAGTTCAAGAGGTTATAGTTCCATAGATCATAGATCCACAAGTCATAGTTCCCGAGGTCATAATTCCACAAGTCATAGTTCCACATGTCATAGTTCAACAGGTCATAGTTCCTAGGGTCATAGTTCCAAAGGTCATAGTTCATGGGGTCATAGTTCCAGAGGTCATAGTTCCACGGGTCATAATTCTTGGAGTCATATTTCCAAAGGTCACAATTCCAAAGGTCATAGTTCCATAGGTCATAGTTCTAGAGGTCACATTTTCTGGGGTCATAGTTCCACAGGTCATAGTTCCACATGTCATAGTTCCAGAGTTCAAATTTCTAAAGGGAGTAATTCTAGAGGTCATAGTTCCATGGGTCATAGTTCTTGGGGTCACATTTCCAGAGGTCAAAGTTCCATAGGTCATAGTTCTTGGGGTCACAATTCCAGAGGTCATAGTTCCTAGTGTCATAGGTCCACAAGCCATAGTTACTAGGGTCATAGTTCCCAGGGTCAAAGTTCCAGAGGTCATAGTTCTAGAGGTCATATTTGCATAGGTCATAGTTCCACAAGTGATAGTTCCATAGGTCATAATTCCCGGGGTCATATTTTCATAGGTCATAGTTCCACAGGTCATAGTTCCTAGGATCATAGTTCCACAGGTCATAGTTCTTGGTGTCATAGTTTCAGAGGTCATAGTTCCATAGGTCATAGTTCCAGAGGTCATAGTTCTTGGGATCATAGTTCCACAGGTCATCATTCCAGAGTTCAAAGTTCAAAAGGGCATATTTACAGAGGTCATAATTCTTGGGGTCACAATTCCAGAGTTCATAGTTCCTAGGCTCACAGTTCTAGAGGTCATTCCACAGGTCATAGTTCCAAAGGGCATAGTTTCATAGATCATAGTTCCACATGTCATAGTTCCTAGGGTCATAGTTCCAAAGGTCATAGTTCCCAGGGTCACAATTCCAGAGTTCATAGTTCCAGAGGTCATTCCACAGGTCATAAAGTTCTATAGGGTGTAGTTCTAGAGGTCATAGTTCAACAGGTCAAAGTTCCATAGTTCAAAATTCCAAATGCATATTTTCATAGGCCATAAAAACATTATTTTTGAACAAATGACCTTAATATTGGCTTTGAAATCACTGCAAACTGTAGCTCGAATTAAAGGAAGAAAAAATTCCAATGGTGTAGCCAAAATATGCATCTTCCATGGCCATCTTCAACAGACTTTCAACACAATGTAATATGTTGTTGTCCATGCACAATCATAGTCTCGTATATTTAAAATGCAATCCAAATTCAAGGGAAAGACAACCACAAATAATCATTGTAGAAACTGCATGTGTTTGAAACAGTAAGATTATAAGCAGTGCCCACCATGCATTATAGCATATTTGTATACGGGTCCAAAACCACCGGGTCCACTTTATTAATTTTTCTATCTCAATGCTTACACCATATGAATAATTGAATAATTTCTAGGTCTCAATCCAATTCAACTTATTAAACCAGATGTAAAGAATAATCATTTGAAAATTTTCATATCTGAGCAGATTTATATGCCATATAAAATGTCTATGGGATTTCTTTTTCTCACCCTTAATTGTATCAAAATATTTTTTTTTTTGGAATATTCAAAAGAATGTACTTCAACTTTGGATAAGTGTGCCTTATCTTCATCATTTTTGGATTATTTCCATGTTTCTAGTTTATTGATACATTCATTGTGAATTCTTGAATGACACCTTGCTACTATCTAAGTTCTAAATAGATCATCTTTCTGAAGTCAAAGATGATCATTCTTTGTTATATTCAATCATTTGTATTGGTGTATTCTCTAAGACCGTGGAAGATGATTGATGATTATTTTCCTTCACATTTATGTTTCTCAAAATTTTATGGTCATATTCATATCAATTAACTCATTACTATGGGAGAATACTACACAATTGAGCAATATACAAGTAGGTTGTATATTTAGATCAAACAAATACCAATAGTACAACATGGAAATCCTTCAATAGGAAAGAACTGAAATTTTGCAGAAGCTTCTAAAATGACACCTCGCAATTAAGAATTACAATGTTCCACTAATTCTTTAGTGGTAACTAAATAAATTCAAAACATATCATTCTTCCATGTATTCAATGAACTCCTTATCCCAATATTTGTTCCAATGCTTATAAAAAAAAAAAAATCCTTTATAATGGTAATATCAATAGAGGGAGTGGAACACATTTAGAAAATATTACCAATTTTGTCTTGGAATCTTTCATTTATAGTGTTTTCCTTTAATATGGGAAATAAATCCATATCTGAGTTTAATCCCTTGACTGGTGAGAAATCTAGTGCACAAAGTGTGTAATTGTCCAATTATAACTTGAATTTTGGACCTAAACTTAAGATTCCATTCTAACCTTGTACTAATGAACAAACCTTTACTCATCATGTGCCATTCTATCAATGATATATGTGGAAAAATGTTCAAATTCCTATTGGGTTATTTCATGTGTAAATATTCTTATGAGCAAGAGTTATATGTATTCCATTTACTCACTTTGAAACCTATAGGTTGTAAACATGTATGAATATTTTTATATGATGTGAAAGATGTATACATTAAGTTATTGACAATAATCTGACAATAGTATGAACATATTTTGTAGAAGACTTCAGGGCCTTTTCATATGAAATTTCTTTATGATTGTGTTGTCTTTTTGTTGGAATACTNAACAATTAACAATTACTTTTTATATTTTATTGATCACCACAATAAATCAACAATGAATTGTATGCAAAATAAATTATATCAATATATTTAACATCAATTACAAGGTTTTATAAAGAATAGTGAATGAAACCAATCCTCTTTAGAGAACCAACTCTAGGAGACATAGATCCCCTTCTTTAGGGCACCAACCCTAGGAAGCACCAACTCCTCGTCTTTAGGGAACCAACCCTAGGAAGCACCAACTCCCTTGTATTTATGGCACCAACCCTAGGAAGCTCCAACTCCCTTATCTTTTACAATTTTCTTAGTAAGGATATGAATCCTTCCATGCTCCTCCCTTCCACCCTCACTACATAAGAACCAACAGTTCTTCTTCTTGGAATCTGCTTATGTTTTGATATTCTTATATGGACTATAGAGATACTTTCTTCTCACCACTCTTTCGCATTTATATACTCTTCCAACTGGTGTGAGATATGAAATATTGTGTCCCTTTGTTTAGACCATCTCACCTCTTCATTAACAATAATCTCATTTGTTTTTCTTTATTCAAATATTATCGAGAAGCCTTTTCAATTTAATGAAAATGATTTTCATTAATCGATCATAGGTATGGATCGATTTCATTTAACTTAATTTCATGTATCTGCAAATATTGCAAAAATCAAATTCTGTAGAGGCGCTTCATTCAAACCATTTACATATGACCATAGGCATAGGACCACATGCTTATTAATTTAAGCATGACCTCTTCTTTCTCCCTTTGTTTATTTATTCCATACGACCACAGGTGGTGACGAGGTGCTAATCCAAGCAAGTTCTTGATCACTTATTAAAATAAAATATCACGATGAGATCGACGGTTCTCATTTACTTCGTAACTTCAACTATTCGTGGCTCCTGAATTATGGAGTAGAAATTCCTCCAGAGTGCTTACCTACCGAATAAGTCATAAAGAGGTGGCGACCGCTTGCTGTCGATTAATACCTCCACTTACAATATCCTTCCACTATGCTTGATCATCGGTTGAGAACACTCCCAAAGTATATCAACAGTTAGTGTTGACTTCATACTTCGACGCTTCAAGTGATTTCTTCTTCATAGTCCTTCAATCTTCTAGAGTTCATTTCACCGAAGTAGATCGGATGGTTGGATTTTATTTGCACGATGAACGGTTCTCGTTCATTTCAAAACTTCGGGACTTCGAGTATTTGTTGGTGGTGAAAGTCTTGAAGTACAAACTCTCGGAGTGACATAACTTGTTGAATTCACTTGTTGAAATGGCATTGACTGAGTGGCTACCACATGTCACTTAGATTCGTGACTTACACATACCTCAAATGCCAACTACACTTTGACACTTGTCATCATCTGATTACGCCATGTGTCCTTGTTGACATGGATCTCCTCATGTGGAACATGTTCTTCTCCTGGATCTAATGGTTTTCCTAATTCCAGAAATGTATCTCAGATCGACGGCTAAGAGTGACTTCAGAACTTCGACCTTCGGGTGAACTCATATGTTCTGAATCCTTTTTCTCCGAAGTGGTCAGTGTCAAAGTTGACCACTATTATGATCCAACAACTATCATGTATTGTCCAGATTCGATGGTCCTCATTCACTTTGGGTCTCTGACCTTCATCTTTTCTTATCCTATCCTTCTAATTTCCTTGATCCGATGGTCGAGAATGATCTCAGAGAAGATCAATGATCAGGGATGATTGTGGGGTCCTCAGCTAGAACGACGTTTAAAACTATAGTCGAGTTCCAAAATGGAAACTGCTTGTTTGGTAGTGGACCTGATGCCAACCGTATATATTTTGGCGGGTGACCATCGACGGTCAGTGTGGATTGCAGAACCGTAACTTGCGTGTGGTTTAGCCCATCGCCCAAACTCCACAATTGAAGTTGTGCAATTTTTGGTGGATCAACCACAGTCGTCAATCTTTGAATCGATGAGATCTGATGGTCTAGATTAATTGTGGGATTGGAAATAACACGTTGTTTAATTCTCCCTTCACGCTCCACAATAAATTCCTTCCCTTGATCTGGAACTTGCATATCCAATGGTCATGACTTGATATGATCATTGACAAGTCCTCCAATGATCCTTCTCTTGTAATATGACGGTCTAGATTAATTGCGGGATTGGAATTAAGACGTTTTTTAATTCTCCCTTCGCGCTCCGCAGTCAATCCCTGCCATTGATTTGGCACTTGTGTATCCAACGATCACGACTTGATATGATCATTGACCAGTCCTCCAATTGTCCTTCTCTTGTAATCTGACGGTCCTAGTTTGTCCCAAAATCTACATCAGTGGACAAGATCCTTCCTTGATTATTTTGTAGTTTTACTGTGGGGATTTCAATCCTGATCACATTTTAGCAATGCCCTTTCCCTTCTGAGCTTTTAATTCCTTGGAATTTAACGTAAAGACATCGACTATTGACATCAATGAAAATACATCAATGACACTATGTCCAATAATATCCCCCTTTATCATTGAGGGAAACACTCTAACTTCATACACAAACTCCCCATGTGATGATGTTTTCCTCTATGAAGTTACTCTCCCCCTTTGACATCAATGGAAAAGGGTTTCTCCCCCTATGATTAATCTCTGTCTGTATGTATGTTGCTGACCAAAATCTAAACTCGGGTAACTCCCCCTGTCAATATTCTCTCTCTACTTCTAACTTCTCTTCCCCTTTGTTTCTAAAAAGGATAGTTCTTTCTGACAAGATCTCTCCCCCTGTCATCTCTATAGGATGCCATGTATAGCACTATATACATCCTGTTGGCACTAGGAGTCACCTTCTGATTGCAAGGAAGGTAAGCCTAGTACCCATCAGATTATATGTGAAAGTATGAGTGTTTTTTGAAAGGTCAAATGGAAAAAATCAAAATGATAATATCCTAACTCAAAAATAGGGCTAACTTGTACCAGCAAATAAGGTCTTGACTAACTTCAACCAGTAGTTTGGGAGTAAATGTGGATAGAAAGAAGACTTGAATGAGAGGAATGTAAGGGCTACTACAAACATCAGGTCCACAAGAGCCTAAGGAAGAAAGTTTCTTAAAACAAGATCTTCTTGAAATCATAAACTAAGGAGCTAAATAAACACCATGACAATAAAATGATCAAACATCCATCATATCATTACCATAGTTATTCATATGAAGCATTCAAATATGAAGCATTCAAATATGAACATTCATCATTAGAAGCAGATAGTCTCAAATAGAAGACGATTTCTATTAGTCAAAAAGTCGTAAGTCCAATACACATTAGATCACAGTCACTTTATCCAAAAATATTATAGTTTAGGGAGCCTTGCTCAACCATTCGAACCTGCTAAAGAATTTGATCTATCTATTTATAATAAGAAAGGGAGGCAACATCTGGAGGTACGAGCTAGCCTCTTTTCCTTAAAAATCTCTAAACATTTATTTATTCTAACAACTAAGATAACAACCTATGCTATAAAATAGGGAAGTGTTGGTGACTAATCCAATCATGCTTCTAACTACTTTGATCCTCTTTTGCTGCTCAAATCTTGTTTTTCCATGTGTCCCTTTGGAGCCTGTAGTTGTCCTCTGAATGCCAACTACTACTTCTTTCATTTACTCCATCGTTAACTTATCCAAAAATATTGGCTTAGTCTTCCTAGATCCCTGGTGTTTGCTAGAAACTCCCTTGGGTAGAAACTCTGTGTAGTGCCCCCTAAAATGGAACAAGGATAGAAGGTAGCGCCTGTAGGTAGTGCCACTGTGCTGCATATTTGTGCCAACATTTGTCCTCTCTTGAAATATTGAGTAGCGCCTGTAGGTAGCGCCCCTGTGTTATGCCTGTGTGTAAACCTGCTCCCTGCTAAATATTACGTAGCGCTTATGGATAGTGCCTGTATGCCAATTCTGCGCTCTGTGAAATATTACACAGTGCCTTTACCTAGCACCACTTACGTTGCATCTGCATACAAGTTTGGGTAGTTATGCCAAAACGCAACATCTTTGACTCTTGAACGTGTGTAGAGTAGTTTGTGTCCTTCCATGATGACAAAATCATTCTACTCAGGTGCCTTTACCACTGAGTGAAGATAACACTTAGCAAAAGTTCAAAATTCATATAGCTAAATGCCTAGAATCCTATATAGGTGGAAAAACTAGTATGTGCATATCAGTTAACCTTCCCAAAAAGGAACAATTCTCAAAAATGGGGTTTACCACTACCAGCTACTATGTCATTTTAACACTTAGCCTCACACTCTTTCTAGTGGAAAGAGTATCTTCAATTGGCTAAGAAGATTTCTTATTCCTAGAGCTGGCAGGCTTCTTCAATGTAGCTGAGCTTTCCTTAGCTGTTGGTTTATCATTTTCAATGGCAGCTTCTACCAACACCTGTAAATTTCTTGTTGGTTGTGGAGCCTAATTATCTTCCTGATTCAGAGGTCCTTACTTTCAGCCGTGTTTATACCCCATGAAATATTTACACCCCAGAAATATGTACACTCTTCCACGCTGGGGAGTGCAGAGGGGGGGTACCCCCTCTACGGGCTCCAGGGGGGCTATCCCCCCGGCTGGCGGGTCTGGGGGCAAGCGAGCCCCCAGCAGGGGTTCGGGGGAGAAGCTCCCGAAGAAAAAATTTCCTTGTAAAAGTATATTGTAATTACATTGTAAATTTGGACCATTCATTATAAGGTCGCGAATCTAACGGTAGAGATTATGTTAGGGTTTTTTCCCCAGAAGGAAACCCTCTTTTATGAGGGAAATGTATTGCGGCTATGTATGGTGGTGAATATTGTATTCTGAGATAGGAAACTGTGAAAGAAAGAAGAGGAAGTTATAGCGGGTTTTGTTGTATATTGTATCCCTTCATTTGTTGGATAATAATAAAGGAAGGACCTGGCAATTTCTCTGGTGGACGTAGCCCACACTGGGTGAAC
>SNQJ01S0006413.1:50013-87392 GCA_010110895.2 Picea sitchensis
GAAGTTGACCAAGCTGAAAACATTGCAGATTTTAAAGACATGTTTTTCTACACCTTGTATCTATCTTAATTTTTACTTAAAAGTAAAATATAAAATACCCTTTTGAAGATAAAAGTTTAAGAATTATGAATGTAAATTTTCCATAATTTTCCACGGTGTATTTTTAGATATATGGATTTTTCATTTCACCGAATCATAATCTCACTTGAAAATATTATGTAGTGATTTCTTTATAAAATTAAATAAAATTAGATAAAAACAACGAAAATGAAAACAAGTTATACCCAATGAAAGTAGATTCAATTTAAAAAATGTTGGTATCAATTTTGAAACTAAATTATGAATATTTGTAGGAGTCTGTAACCTCCAAAGATGAAGTAAGATGGAGAGAATTTGCAGTTTCCTACAAACAATCCCATTTTCACATTTTCGGCCGAAATATTCTTTCGGTCGAAACCTAGTTTTTAACAGAATCCGTTAAAAATAAACGTTTCGGCCGAAAATTCTTTCGTCCGAAATATGCTTACCATGGGAAAATAATTCATCCAAAAAACATTGTACATGAATTTTGAGGGTGCCGTTAAATTTGACGTGCAAATTTTCGGCCAAAAAAGGTTTCGGCCGAAAAAATTCTTAGCAACAATTTTTCGGCTGAAAAATTGTTGTTAGAAATTTTGGACTCCTGATTGTCACAAAAGTGTTACCCAACTTCATGATTTTACCCCAATATATTTATTAGGCAATGATATGTCATTCTTGTTTTCAATGATTATCATTAACTACAATAATAATTATAAATAAATACAATAATACATCCCACAATTATCATAATATTTATAAAGATGATATAGATAGTGAATTTAAATGTGTTCCATAGATAGCAATCTTATTATATTTTTTTAGTTTTAAAAGACATGTTTTATATTGTTTTAAAAGACATGTTCCATATTTGTTTATGTTTAAAAGATAGAGAAATCACCCTTAGGAAATACTTATATATGTTTCAGTTTTTAAAGACAACGAACTATATGGTTCAAAGACATGTTTCCTATTTGTTTCAATTTAAAATATAGTGAATTCCTCCTTGGGAAATTACTCATCCGATATTGGAATTGGAAAATAGTTACAATGAGCTAATTGTTTTGATAATAATTATTTTAATGTGTACAAATTGATGTATGTTTGCAATAGAATTTGTTGCGCAAGGAATTTAGTGTGTTGTATGAATTTTATAGTCATCATATTCCCTCGCATATTGTTGACTTGTCTATTGGGTTCCTGGGTTATTCGTCTTGTGTTTCGATATTTAATTTGGTCTCCTAGCGCGTTGAATTTTTCTTGGGTTATTGGTATAGATGGTGTTATGTTCCACCATGGTTATCGTCATTCCTATCGCCTTGTGACGACATGATTCCTGATGAGGGGATCATTGCGTGCCCTGATGGATAGATGCAAATGATAACTTGGTCAGAGTTTGTGCTTCTAGATGTGGGTGTTTGTTCGTTGATATGGTTGTTGTTACGTGGTTTTGTAACGCCTTAAAGCGTTGGGTTTTATGTGATGTAGAGGTTTCTAGTTGCTGGTCATCGAAGCCACTGTGTCATTTTGTTGATGTTGTCCTTTAGCTTGTAGGTGTTGTCTTTCTTGTGTCGGGTGGGTTTTCATTTCTATCTGTTCATTGATTATCATATGTTTCATCCAGTTGCATGATGAGCTAGTGTGTTGAGTCATTGTTGTATGTTGCCTGATTTGTGTGCATTTTGTTCATCATCAAGTTGTGTTGTTTAACTGTTGTCATTTTTTCCTTCCTGCTTTAAAACAAATAAATAAAAGATTCACTTGCTTGCGTCACTTTTAGTTGTAACAATGGGGATGTTACTGTTAGCACTAGGAGTCACCTTCTGATTGTAAGGAAGGTAAGCCCAATACCCATCAGATTATATGTGAAAGTGTGTTTTTTGAAAGGTTGAATAGAAAAACTTGAAATGATAATATCCTAACTTAGAAATAGGGCTAACATGTACCAACAAATAAGGTCTTTACTAACTTCAACCAATAGTTTGGGAGTAAATGTGGATAGAAAGAAGACTTGAATGAGAGGAATGTAAGGGCTACTACAAACATCAGGTCCACAAGAGCCTAAGGAAGAAAGTTTCTTAAAACAAGATCTTCTTGAAATCATAAACTAAGGAGCTAAATAAACACCATGACAATAAAATGATGAAACATCCATCATATCATTACCACAATTATCCATATGAAGCATTCAAATATGAAAATTTAGCATTAGAAGCAGAAAGTCTAAAATATAAGTCGATTTCTATTAGTCAAAAAGTCTTAAGTCCAGTACACACTATATCATAGTCACTTTATCCAAAATATTACAGTTTAAGGAGCCTTGCTCAACCATCCAAACCTGCTAAAGAAATTGATCTATCTATTTATAACAAGAAAGGGAGGCAATAGTTGGAGGTACGAGCTGGCCTCTTTTCATTAAAAATCTCTAAACATTTATTTATTCTAACAACTAAGATAACAACCTATGCTATAAAACAGGGAAGTGTTGGTGACTAATCCAATCATGCTTCTAACTGCTTTGATCCTCTTTTGTTGCTTAGCTCATGTTTTTCCATGTGTCCCTTTGGAGCCTATAGTTGTCCTATGAATGCCAACTTCTACTTCTTTGATTTAATCCATCATTAACTTATCCAAAACTGTTGGCTTAGTCTTCCTAGATCCCTATTGTTTGTTGGGAACTCCCTTGGGTAGCAACTCTATGTAGCGCCCCCTAAAATGGAACAAGGAGAGAAGGTAGCACCTATAGGTAGAACCACTGTGTTGCGCCTATGTGTAAACCTGCTCCCTGCGAAATATTACGTAGTGTCTGTGGGTAGCGCTTGTATGCCAATTCTGTGCTCTATGAAATATTACACAGTGCCTTTACGCAGTGCCTTTACGCAGTGCCACTTACGCTGCATCTGCATACGGGTTTGGGTAGTTATGCCAAAACGCAACGTCTTTGACTCTTGAACATGTGCAAATCAGTTTGTGTCCTTCCATGATGACAAAATCATTTTACTTAGGTTCCTTTACCACTGAGTGAAGCTAGCACTTAGCAAAAGTTTAAAATTCATATAGCTAAATGCTTAGAAGCCTGTATAGGTGGAAAAACTAGTATGTGCATATCAGTTAACCTTCCCAAAAAGGAACAATCCTCAAAAATGAGGTTTACCACTACCGGCTACTTTGTCATTTTAACACTTAGCCTCACACTCTTTCTGGTGGAAAGAGTATATTCAATTGACTCAGTACACTTCTTTTTCTTAACACTGGTAGGATTCTTCAGTGTAGTTGTGCTCTCCTTAGCTGTTGGTTTGTCATCTTCAATGACAACCTCAACCAACACTTGTAAATTCCTTTGGGTTACCTCATCTTGTAAATGCTTCATTTCTACCTTTAGCTTCCTATTCTGAGCTTGGAAGCCTCTGTTCTTCCTGTGGAGGTTCTGTAGCTACCTATGAAGGGGTTGAACCCTTCTTGCTGCAAATTTTACCAAGTCAAGGGTATCACTGTAGCCCTCCATAAACTCTGTCATCTTAACTCTCTCAGATATGGCTTCCCTTTTCAATTGATCCACTTCTTTTCTTGATTCCTTAAGTTGTCTGATAAGTCTCTTGAAGGTCTGATCGCTAAGGGGGTTGGGGACATGTGTAGTCTCAGCAGGCTTCTTCTCATCCTTTTCTTCCATCTGTACAGAAGTTTCCTTCCATGTTTCATTAGCCTTCTCAAAACATTTTCCTTTATGCTTCTTCTCTTGCGCGACAACCTCTTCTTTATTCTTCATAGGTTTTTCACAATCTTTCATAGGGATTTCATCTTTCCTCTCCAAAGGTATTTTGGTACCTTTACCCTTGATTTTCTATAGATTTTCTATACAGGGGTTTCTTGTTTTTATGCTACAGATTTTTCAATGCCTTTCCTTATCTTCTTATGCATAGGGGCTTCTGGTAAAGACTGCTCTTTGAAAACCCCCTTAGGAATTGATGACCTAGTGAAAGGTCTTTTACCCTTGATTTCAATTACTGGAGGAGGAGAGAGAAAGAGAAGCTTCTTCCCTTTTTTATATTTCACCTTGGTAGAAGAAGGAAATTATTCTAACCCTGGTGGAGGTGGTGGTGAGAAATCTGTGTGTGGAGAAGGAAAGACTTCGTCCTCAGCTTCCCTGACCTGCTTGTTGATCTCTGAAATAAGGGCTCTGCCCTTTCTCTTCTTGTTGATCCCTACTTTAGTATTGGTATGTTATGAAGGACCTGTGATCTGTGATTGAGGAGTAGGTGTTAGGTCCATCTTGAAGTGAGAAGTAACCAAAAAATGCTCCCAAGAAATCTCTTTCTTTCCCAACTCTTCAGAGACAAGCATTCTGATAAGTCTAGAGTGGAAAAGACTAGAATCCACATCCTTAGATTTGGATTGCACCCTATCTGACATTTTACCTATACTTATCAGCAGGTAATAAGGAACATTCATTTGAACCTTACCAGTAAAATGTAACAACAANACAACCTTATGTGGTAATGATACAAGGTGTTAAATCTCCCTTCACAACTAAAATATCTTTGTATGATTTTCAACATTCTATCAAACTGGTCAATCAACTGATTCCTTGGCATACTCTTAGATAACTCGTTGTCTCAGTATTCAGGTTTGAAAATATCTTTAACGAAGGGTGAACTCAATACCATGGCCTTGAACCAATTTTCACCTGAAATGGGGATCCCTGTTGCAACTGAGATGGAGGCTTCAGTTACCTCAAATTCCAAATCTCCAACTCTGGTTTTCTTTCCATCAAAATTTAATGCAAATTGTTTTTCTACTTCTGAGTGGCCTCTCTGCATGTTCTGGAAGAAAGAGAGGCATCCTTCTCTTCGAAACATCTCCCTTGCCATGGGTTTTGTGTCAAAAAGGCGCATGTCCACAGGTTCTGTTCGAACTATATTGCCACCTTTGTGTGCTTTCTTCGATTGAGGGGTCTCCATGACTCAAAATGATGGTTCTTAGGAGGCTTAAGGGATGCTATTGACCAAAAATCTTCAATTCTGGTTTCAAATGCACAAAGATGGCCCTCCAAATTAACAGTTCTTAGAAAACAAGCTTGACTATGAGAAATGGACCTTCAGAGTTATACAGGCTTTCAGAGTGTAGAATTTGAAGAGGTAATCCAAAAATGACTCTTCGTATAGGATGAAAGGAAGAAAATAATAATCATAGAAGGTTTTAGAAGCGCCTCTGCATAACACAATGCATGCACAGAGGATAGGCTATTACAGGCTTGCGAATTTGAAAGGCTATAACAAGCAATAGTGATCAGACCATGGACACGAGCGAGGATGTTTAGAGGTATGAAAATATGGCTCCCTTACTACCCTGCAAGCTTAACAAACCAAAACTCGAGCACAAATATCCTGTGAAAATTAATATGCAAAGGAGGTTGCACATGATACCTGTGAAGTCGACATCTGTTGAGATACTCAGTGAGATCTTAGGATGAGATTGAGGAAACTTCGGCCCTGAAATATCTCACAACATCGGATTTAGTTGACATGTGATTTCCTGATCGGAACTGGAAAACTTACGCAGCGTAGCACTGTTGAACTTTTCAAATTTAGAGACAGTTACCAAAGATCATAAATGAAAGATCTTTTGAAAGCACTTCAATCAACTTATGGCACTGAAAACAAGGGACATGGTATCAGTCATGGAAATCATGACTTGGAGTGGATGAATGATAAACGTGACAGGCTCTACGAAACTGCCTGTTGAGTGGGCAGCGCCTCCAAAACAAAAAATGATTGGACAGGTAAGTGGGGATGATGAGGCATGTATGTGAGGTCATGAGTGAAGAGAGAGGTGTGTCACATCATCCTGATCATGGGAGGTATCGACCTAGGGATGAATCACAAGAGGGGACATAAAGAATATACCATGAGTTAAAAAGGGTTTAAGGATAAAAAATCGAATTGAGGATCAACACATGAGCTATGACTCAAAGGTTCAGTCATCCAAAGGGTTCCTAATAAACATAACATTAAAGGGATGAGAAATTTATTTTAAAGAAAAAATAAGAATCTAAGGCTTTTAAAAATGATAAAAACAAACTAAAAGACCCAAGGCGAATTAGTGTGATAATAATTATAGTCCATCATTTTGGTTTTTTGGAAACAACCCTTCCCCCAGTCCTCATATTATAATATAAGGGGTAGTACCACTTCCCACCTTAGTCCCATAAGACCTAGTTCTCGACACAACACCCAATCATAGTATACCCTTCATGGGAACCATTATAGCACCACCTTGTGTCCAGGACACCCTAGACATCATGCGATTATAGTACACGTGGCCTAATCATAATGATCCACCAATATAGTTTTATTGCTTATTTTGGAAATCCCCCTTAGGCTTGGTAATTTTTAGTCACCCCCATAATGGAAATGTGACCTCCTTCAGGGAGTGCCTTTTCTGGGAATCCATGGTTCCCCGAACTCCTTAAGGTAGTACCTTTTCCAGGAACTCATTGTTCCGTGGCCTCCCTTAAAGAGGGCCTTGTTTTGGAACCCATGTTTCCCTGACCTCCTTCAGGGAGTTTCTTTTCGAAGAACTCATTGTTTCGTGGCCTCCTTCAAGGAGTTTTTTTTTAGGAAACCATCATTCCTTGGTCACCCTTAGGGAGGGCCTTGTTCAAGAACCCATGGTTCCCTGACCTCTTTCAAGGAGTGCCTTTTTAAAGGAACCCATCGTTCCTTGGCCTCCCTTAGGGAGGGCCTTGTTCAGGAACCCATGGTTCCCTGGCCTCCTTAAGGGAGTGCCTTTCCCAAGAACTCATTGTTCAATGAATTCCTTGAAGGAGTTCCTTTTTCAAGAACCCATGGTTCCCTGGCCTCCTTCAAGGAGTTCCTTTTTTAGGAACCTATCATTCCTTGGCCTCCCTAAGGGAGTTCCTTTTTCAGGAATCCATGGTTCCCTGACCTCCTTTAGGGAGTTTCTTTCTCATGAACCCATCATTACTTGGCCTCCCTTAGGGAGTGTCTTGGTTGGGAGCCCATGGTTCCTTGGCCTCTCTTAGGGAGTTCCTTTTTCTAGGAACTCATTGTTACCTACACTCTAATGATTCCGTTTTATAGGATTACTTGGCCTCTTTCTAGGGGCACCCAAATTTTTCATCAAGCGACCATTTTTCCCACCAATTTGAAAAGATCAGGTACTCTTACTCACTATCATTTCTATCAAAAAAATGCCATATGTTCTTTATGATCATATATTTTTCACTTCACGTATTTGATGTTTATGTGTGTAGGTACTTGGTCCAACGATATAAAAACCATTCAGTCTTTGCCACCATATGGCCCTTTCAGGTGTATGCTTAAAACTGACATGCACTCAAGCCTTCTGCAAATAGATGCATATACAAGTCACCCCCCCTTGAATTCACCTTTAATACCCCTATATCAGGCTCTGCAATACCCCCACCTCTATCCCAATCAAGTAATTTTACCCAATAACATTATCACATCCATGAGTTTTCCCACATATATTTACCCCTTGGAATATTGAAACTCATGATTTTATATCCATTAGGTTCAAGAGTCTTGATAGTGTTACACCCCAAAGAAATAACCCCATACTTCTTTCTCCTCATATTTCTAACCACCCCATTATGGAATCTTATTCCATGTTTCATCGGTTACATTAAATTCACTTCTGCATTATCATTAACCCTCCATATCATCTATCATCACTTGACCATCTACAAGTTCATACTCCACTCATTTACCCAATAAAGAAACTTACCAATTACCCCCCCCACCTTCCATCAATCAACTTCATCATACTTGGCCCCAACAAGGCCAAGCCATCATTCACTTGGGCACCCATTTTTGTATTGTACTTTCAATCTCAATTATTCTTTATTCATTTGGTAATTCTATAAAGTACCCTTTTGTTTTCATCAATTTCGTAGATGTTAGCCACCGTAGTCGATGACATGTTTTCTATGGCACACAACAACCCATGTTTCCCTTGGTTGGGGAATTTCCCTTTCATCACCATCTTTGAAAATATATCCATATCATATCCCAAATACCGACTATCAACGACACCCATGTACCAAATATTTGTATTTTGACCTATCATCCACTCCTTTTGTAGTCTCATCCATTAAACATAGTTTACCTAATATTTGGTCATTCCCCTGACACCAGATCATGTTTCACGATTACAGACATCGTCCAATTTTCCCCAACCAATGGAAGTTCTTCTGTCCCATATAGTTTGAGATTTTTCCATATCATCAATTACTCCATATTTTCCTCCATACAATTATTGTTACCATATTGATCAAATCAATGTCAAGAATCCCTTTGCTTCTTTCATTCATGTTAACTTCCCCGTCGACATCAAAATAAGTTTCCAGGAAGGTGGAAGTATCTTGGATCTCATTCCACTATCAATGAATAGTCTCTGACGATAGAAAAATAGTCATCATTTCCTTTTGATGTCGTTGATCCCCATAACATTTGAATCCAAAAATGTTTCATGATATGGTGGGTCTTACTGTGAGACCATTACAATTTTCAGTAATCGTCATGGGTCTTACTATGGGTATCATAATCCCTTTTCTTCTAACACTCTCACTTCCTTCCCTGTCGACGTCAACACAAGTTTTCAGAAAGTTGGCAGTATCTTGGATCTCATCCCACTATCAATGAACATTCTCGGACGGAAAAAAAAGAGTCAATATTTATTTTTGATGTCGTTGAAACTCATAACATTTGACTCCAAAAACCTTTCATGTTACGGTGTATCTTACGGTGCGATCGTTGTAGTTTTAAGTCATTGCTGAAGACCTCTGAAGTTTCTAGTCCATCAATTACTCTAATTTATGTACATCTTACACCATTTTCCATTTCTCGATTCATAGCTAGTTCATTCCACCGAATAATCATCTGTTGTTATTGACACCCCCGAGGACAATGCATACATCCACTTCATCAACAATTATGAGTTAAAAACATATTATCTTGGTTTCATGACATGAGCATGGGGCATGCCCACCTCATTTGTACAAAAATTTCCATTTCAGTTTTCATAGAATGTTGGCATTAGCTTGAATCCACTTTTCCTCCAATGGGTCACTCTCACCGTCTGTCTTAACAACATCTACAACTCACCTATTCTTACAGAAATTTCAGCAGAAATAAACATTGATGTATTTTTTCTATATATATGCTCCTAACCTCCCACATCATGGGGCATATTTTATCACAAAAAAATTCACCATACAAATACAAACAATGGATGAAGATACAATCAACACAAATACAACATACAACCAATAATTACAAGAGGATCACAATTAGATTAGCTAGATGATCACAAAACTATGTAAAAAGATCCTAAATTTACGTGCACATTTAGCAAAGACAGTGTGCGCACATCCGCAAAGTCTAACACAACATACAATGTGCACATTGTGCACTCCACGCATATGGAAATCAAGAAACTCACGCATATGTGGAGATCGCGCATTGATGATTTTGGTCGAGCCTCAACCACTTTTGAGATGAAGTGGATCTCGCCCAAACCCCAAAATCCCCCTAAAATTTCATCTTGGGATCACTGAAAGGATGGGAGGTACCTTCAAAGAGCTCCCCATTCACATTTGAAACTAGTTGTGAAATACATAGTCATCCTCCTATAAATAGAGGATCATTGTATGAAAAATAAGAGGAATTTTACGGTAGTGTTATGTTTTACAAATCTTCTTGGAGAAACCATCTCCTCTCTCAAGAAAAATTTGAGCAAGTATAGAAAAGGAAAACCTTTACACCTCTTGGGAAGCCTTTTCCATACATTTCTTCACAATTGTCAAGTTAGAATAGGAGATTAGAATCTCTATATTGAGGGATTCAAGAGCCCTCCCTTAGGAGGAAAAAGTGATTCAGAAATCTCACATTTCTCCTCTTGGTGTTCTCAAATTAAGAAGACTAGTGTATATTGGATAGCAACTCTTTGTGTTCAATGACTTACATATCTTATTTCTATCTATTGAATTCATATTTCTTGGTTTATCATTTTCTTTTTCTTTGATATATGTTTCATTGTTTGGAGGCCTACTAACCTACTAACCATTGTTTTGTGTTGTTTATCTAGTCCAACTAAGAAATATAGGGTCCTCTTTTTGCTCACTCAAGTGAAAAAAGACACCCAAAATTGTGGACACATATGAAAAAAAACTATCAAGCATTATAAGTCAGGATAGCATTGTATTTGAAAAACATTTTCGTTTCCACTAAGTTGCAATATAGAGGATCAACTTCTGAATTTTTTTTGCACTTGAAGGATCTTAGTGATCAATTTTTTTATGTTCAGAAGACAATAGATGATGAAGGTATGGTATCTTTGGAAATGAGAGATATTTCCACCCTCCTTTGATTCATTGGTTAAGTCATTGCATTTTATTTTAGATACTCAAGAACTTGGTTTTGAGAAGTTATCAACACTTATTCTATAGAAGGAAAGGAGTCTATATCAAAGTAGATCATACACTACAAAGAATGAATTTAGTGCATGGTTAAAAGGAAACAACAAAAACAAAAATGACAAAAATGCATCCAGTATATCTAAATTCAAATTTTATTACTGTAATAAGATTGGACACTTCAAGAGAGATTGTTGGAAAAGACAACATAACTTGGAAAGTGGTAAAAAATGTAGATTTTTAATGACAAAAATAAGCAAATGAATTTTTTGTCAAACACTTAGAAACCTAGAGATAATTGTCTTCATAAACATTGCAAATTCTATAAACCAACATTCATAAATTACCATAAGCAGAAATACAGATTGCTAAGAAAAATAGCAGCGGAAATAACCCAATGGACAACAACGCATAACAGTCAGAAATTTAGGCAAATGCTAGCAAAAACCCCAATGTGGGGAAATCCAATAAGAGAGAGAGAGATATTATTATTCAGCTTCACGAAAGTACAAAACAACATAAAATACACATTTCTAGCCAAGGAAAATACCTCACAACACCAAAAACGTCCCACCAAATTCTGCCTCGTTTTCATGCCAAGTCCGTACTACTGTACGACCTCTTTCATACCTCGATTTCAATGCCCAAAATCAGTTGTACGGACTGTTCCATATGGCCCATGAACAACAAACAAGATTTTGAAATCTTCTTCAAAAATTGTGCCCAAAATTGGCTTGATTTTTGTGCCAAATCCGTACGACTGTACAGACTGTATGTAATTGTTCAGACTATACAAATTTGTATAGTACGACCTCCCACAGCAGAAAAATAACTCGGCTCAAAAATCACAGAAACTTTTTCTTTGGATTTGTGCCCTCCTTCTTGGGAAATGTGCCCTCCAAGCTGCTCTCTTTCCTCTCTCAAGCTTACTCAGAAAATCTCTCTCACTCAAATCCTCTCGTCTTCTCGATGTGTCTTTCACACTACCCAATAAATTCTTTTATAAACTAAAAATGTCATTTTCCCTCCAAAGTGTCTTTTCACCTTCCCCAATCGTAAATCCAAAGGCCAAGATTAGATCTTTCCTTTTTCAAGATCAAGGGTCATGAGCCATTCCCTCCAAAATGAATCACTTGAAGTATTAAAGTGATTTCACTTTATCCCATAAGTTCTTTATGAAAATAAAGTGACTTTAAAATTAGAAGGTACACTTTATTAAAAAGTCACTTTAATAAAAAAACCACTTAAAACAATTTTATAAAAACTCATTACAAAGTTAAGTCACTAGTAGTGTAAATATTAAGGTAACGTCTACATACAATACAAAACATGCAGAGTACCTCCCGAGCTAAAAAGATAACACTCCCTCATAGCAAGGGATGTAATCGTTTCCACCTCCATCATCTGGTCCCATCACACTGTGCTCTGTAGGAGCTCCCTCTGAACCTGGAGCCATCCTCAAAACCTTCACAGAGATTGAACTAGAAGACCTTCTCTTGGAAACATCCTGGAACCCTGAGCTCACTTCATCTTGAGAATTGATTCGATCAACCTAGATAAGACTTCTTCCAGTGCTCAGAAGACACTCGATTTATTCTCTAGGAATGCAAGACTGAATCCTTGGTGCCACCAAAGTCTCAAAAGCCTCCTCACGCTCCTCATCTGACACTGAATCATACACTGGAGGTTTTCCTCTCAACATATACAACCTGTCCACCCAGTTATTGATCAGCTGCAGCTCTACCAGGTCCACTCCTTTCCTGTAGATAAATACATGTTCCCTCTTGAACAATACACAATATGATACATCCTCTAAGGCTGATACTGAGAGAAAGTTAACCCTCAACCTTGGAACAAAGAGAACTCCATCAAGGTCCAAGAGTACCCCAAAACCGAGTTGGAATCTAACATTCCCAACTCCATGTGAATATTTCGCCATACCACCTTCATTTACCACTTGTTGGCCAGGACCAATCTCTGTGAAATATAGGAATACTCACCAGATTCCCATCATGTGGCTAGAGGCTCCGCTATACACAATCCATCTAATATCACCTCCAAATCCTCCGTTGTCGAGACTGGAAACTAAGGTCACCAAAGAAAATTCCTTTTCATACTTTGAAGAAAAGTACTCCAAGGCTATTGTAGCTGTTGTCTCAAGCCTCTTTGGTTTCATCTTCTTCTTCCTCTCATGACAATGAGAGGCAAGGTTCCCCAACTAGTTACAACAATAGCATCTGAATTTACTCAAATCCCTTATGAAACTTTGGTTCTTATTTCTCTTTGCAACAAGAGAAACATTCTCATCAACTTTGTATGTCTTATGTTCACTACTATGAGATCTTTCTCGGATCTCCTCCTGAGTGAAATCATCCCACGATCTTCTCCAATATGTTAGATTCCCACGTCCCACCACGCACTTCAGGAAGACTTCCCATTCTTTGGTGAAGCCATTTAAGGCTATCCTCACCAACTTAGAATCCGTAATGACCTCTCCAACAACTGCCAACTCATATTTTAATTGAGCCACCTGGGTAAGCTAAGAAGAGACACTCTCCTCCTTACTCATATTGGTATCATGCAACTTAGCCTTCAAGGACATCTTACGATTCTTGTTCTTCACCTCAAACAAGTTTTTAAGTGCATCCCACATCTCCTTGTCAGTCTTCTTCTCAGCCAAGTGTGGCATAAGGTGATCCTTCACCCCATCCAAAATAATCCTCTGATATTTGGCTTCCTTGACCTCATGAAAGTCCAAAGAAATAGGATCTACTATGGGACGTGCCACAATAGAGTTGATATAGTTATAAAAAAAAATCTCCTTAAGAAAAGATGGAAATCAGACCTTCCACTGGAAATAGTTGGAAATTCCATCCAACTGGTCCTCATATCTAATGCTTGTAGCCACCTTCCCTATCATAGCTCAAGGAAAACAATCACAGACTTTTGCCCAAAATTCACACTGCCCACTGTCAGAGACAAAGCTCTGATACCATGTAGATTTTTAATGACAAAAATCAGCAAATGAAATTTCTGTCAAACACTTAGAAACCTAGAGATAATTGTCTTCATAAAATTCGTAAATTCTATAAACCCACATTCAGAAATTACCATAAGAATAAATACACATTGCGAAGAAAAATAACAACGAAAATAACATAGTGGATATCAACCCATAACACTCAGAAATTTAGGCAAATGCTAGGGAAAACCCCAATGTGGGGAAACCTAATGAGAGAGAGAGAGAGAAATTATTATCCATCTTTAGGAAATTACATAACAACAACAAATACACATTTCCAACCAAGGAAAATACCTCACAACACCAAAACAGTCCCACCAAATTCTACCTTGTTTTTCATGCCAAGTCCATACTGTTGTATGACCTCTTATGTACCTCGATTTTCATGCCCATGGTCAGTTTTACGGACTGTTCTGTATGGCCCAGAAACAACAAACAAAATTATGAAATCCACCTCAAAAATCATGCCCAAAACTGCCTCAATTTTCGTGCCAAATCCGTACGGTTGTACAGACTATACAGAATTGTACGAAGTGTACGGATCCATACAGTACGACCTCCCACAACAAAAAAATAACTCAGCCGGAAAATCACATAAATGTTTTATTGGGATTTGTGCCCTCCTTCTCCTTGGGAAATGTGCCCTCCAAGTTGCTCACTTTCCTCTCTCAAGCTTACTCAGAAAATCTTTCTCACTCAACTCCTCTCGTCTACTCGATGTGTCTTGCACACTACCTAATGCATTCTTTTATAAACTGAAAATGACATTTTCCCTCCACAATGTCTTTTCACCTTCCCCAACCCTAAATCCAAAGGCCAAGATCAGATCTTTCCTTTTTCAAGATCAAGGGTCATGATCCATTCCCTCCAAAATGAATCACTTGAAATATTAAAGTGATTTCACTTTATTACATAAGTGCTTTATGAAAATAAAGTGACTTTGAAATTAGAAGGTACACTTGATTAAAAATTCTCTTTAATAAAAGAACCACTTAAAACAACTTTATAAAAACTCATTACAAAGTTAAGTCACTGGTAGTGTAAATATTAAGGTAACATCCACATGCAAGACAAAACATGTAGAGTACCTCCTGAGTAAAATGATGACAAAAAAAATCAAGATATGCAAATGATTCTAAAGGAGATGAAGAAGTAGAAGGTGATTTTGTATTTTTGGCATCACAAAATCAATCAACCATGTATACAACCTAGTATTTTTACTCAAGTGCATCTCACCACTTCACATTTCACAGAGACTACGATGTAAATTTCAATGAAGATAAGATCCATAGTGAATCTGTTTCTTTGGGTGATGATTGGGTTTATTATATTAGAATATGTTGGGATGTTTGTTTCTTGAAAAAAAAGAGTTATACTTTCAATAATGTTTGATATCTTCTTAAATGAACAAACTAATTTTGTACATTAGTGAGATAACTCAAAATCCTATTCTTTGTGTAAACTTTCAAGGAAACAAATGTATGATTTCTACTCTTCATGATAACAAGGTGATAAATTGTTGTTGGTATTGGTGAGAAAGGATAATATAAACATGTTGATATAAGGACAATGAAGACACATGTTATAGCTATGGTAGAGAATACTAGTGTACTATAGCATGAAATGTATGGACATCTAGGTCATCAATATTTATTTATACTTATTAAGACTAATATCTTGTATGGTATTCTATCCATTCAAGAATGTATGAATGTTTGTGTAGGATTTCAGATGGGAAACTAATGTCAACATTCATTTAGTACTCATAAATCATGGAAAACCAAAGGAATTTTGGAACTAATACATACTAGGGTACATGTTCGAATGAAGAAACATATAATGAGTAGATATAAGTATTTCTTTCTATCGGTTGATGAATTTTCAAGGAAAATGTGTGTTTTATTTTTAATAGGAAGTGAGATTGTTTTTCAAATTTTGTATCATGGAAATATTTTGTAGAGAAAAAAACAAGTAAATGGGTCAAATATTTAACATATGATAATGGAGGTGAGTTTTTTTAACTTAGTTCAAGGAAATATACAAGAGTGAAAGTATACATAGTATGCCACTACATACATTTTTGAATAAGAAGTGAGATTATTTTTCAAATTTTATAGCATGGAAATATTTGGTACAGAAACAAACAAGTAAATGGGTTAAATATTTAACATATGATAATGGAGGTGAGTTTGTTTCAACCTAGTTTAAGTAAATATACAAGAGTGAAGGTATACATGGTATACCACTACATACACTCCACGACACAATGGAGTTGTGTAAAGGAGGAATATGATAATTATGGGGATGTCAAGGTATCTAGTGCATAGCCAAAATGTACCATATCATATTAGGTAGAAGTAGTAAATACCATAGTCTAAATTCATAACAAAATTCCTTGTAAATGTTTGTTGAATATCAATCCCAAGGCATCATGGTCAGGAATAAAACCTTTTATAAGAAATTTTATTTTTTTGGTTGTATTTATTTTTCACAAATTCGAAAGGAAAAAAGAACTAACATAGATGCAAAAAGAAAGGTATTTATGTTTGTTTGGCTATAGTGAGTAATCAAAAGTATGTCGACTACTACATGTATTCACGATAAAAAATGTGATTAAGAAAGATGTTGTTGTAGATTTAAAAATACCATTATTCTATTATAATGGTTAATTTATGTATAATAGTATATTAGAAACTATTTCTGATTCAAGAATAGGTTTTGGTGTTCAAATCAAATAGGTGTTAGGGATGAAAGCGTCCAAGGATCCAAATTATGGGGGTGGCTAGTGAAGAAGAGAGAGATTATCATCCTTCATAGCATGATCAAGAACTTCAACATAAGAGATATAAGTGGCATTACAACATGATGTATGTAATTTGGGAATATGAATTTCCCAAGGAAATGGAAGGCTAGTCTACAATATCAAAGAAATGTATTATGCAAGGTAGTAAGTAGGTAAATTTTTCTTTGTTTTTTTTTTCTTTTGCAAGAATTGAGTCTAGAAATTTTGAACAATATAAAGGAAAATCAAAATGGGAAGTTTCTATCAAGGTGGAGTATGATCTTTTCATGAAAAACACAGCTTAGGTGCTATAAACATTGCCTTTAGGAAGAAAATCCATTGGGTGTAATCAGATTTTTAAATTCAAATACAAATCATATGATTTTTTGGATAAATACAAATATCATATTATCACCAAGGTATATGAACATGAGGAAGGGGTAGAATATGAAGACAATTTTTCCTCAACTATAAATACTATAAGCTTTCAACTAGTTAGATCCATTCTTTCTCATTTTGGATGGAAGGTATATCAAATCGATGTTAAACGTTTATTATTCAATGGAGACATTGATGAGGAGTCTTACATGGTGCAACCAAAATGTTCTTATGTTCTTGAGAAGAAACATATTGTTTGTCAGTTAATAAAGTTCTCCTATGGGTTCTAATAGGCTCCATGAACTTGGTATTTCAAACTTGAATAGTATAATAGAGATTTTGGATTTAGAAAAAAAAATTATGAACCCATTTTCTATGTCAAAAACAATAGTTAAGACATAGTGATCCTAATTCTCTATATGAATCATATTTTCATCATCAGAAGTAGTTTCAACATGATTCAATCAATGAAATATGATATTTGTTCAGTTTTATGAAATGACTAATTTATGTAAATTGTTTCATTTATTCTTTAGGTGTAGAGTTAAATGGAAATACAATCATACAATCTTTGGATTACAAGTCAAGTATGCCAAAGTTATTTTTGAAAAAAATCAAAATGACTGACTATAATCCAACATTTACACCTACATAAGTTGGGATAAAATTGTTGGACCAATTGAGAGGGGGGGGTGAATCAGTTGTTATTGTGCTTAAACAATTATGCTTATTTTTAAAATATTTACAAGGCACTCAATGTTGATCACAATAATGCAGTGAAATAAACAAAGGCACATTCAGTATCAGTCACACACATGTGATACACAGAGACAAATATTTCCTGAAGAAACCCATAAAGGGTAAAAACCTCTTTTTCTTTATATGATAAGTAATAGTTACATTCTTTACATTATCATACATATGAGCACCAACTCATAATGAGGCTACAACCTCTGTTTTGCAAGCTTATACTTGCTGAGAGCACCAACTCTCTGTTTTCTCTAGCACCCACTAGAAGGAAGCACCAACTCCCTGGTTTCTCTAGCACCAACTAGAAGGAAGCACCAACTCCCTGGTTTCTCTAACATCAACTAGAAGGAAGCACCAACTCCTTGAGTGTTTCCAGCACCAATTAGATGGAAGAACCAACTTCCAATCATACATGCACCAACCTATATAACAGAGAACAAGAGTTCTCCCTTGCACCACCCTGCCACCCTGGTTTCTCTGGTTGCAACCAGATGGAACCTACAACTCCCTGTGTTCAAGCACCCACTTGAACCTATGAGGAAAACAGTCCTCCCTAGCACCTCCCTTCCACCCTGAAATATAAATCTTTGCTACTGAAACTTATTACAGTGATATGATGTTCAACAATGGCTTACGGGACTCATCACTGTTCTGCTGCATTTCGTTGTTACTGTCTGCCTCACTGCATTCTTGCACACATGACTTGTGCTATCGTTCCTCTTCTTTTTTATGATTTGTCTTCCATGTCCATTCAACTTTGCATAGTTCCTCTTACGTGCAATTCAAGGCTGTTGCTGCACTCTCCCTCCTTCTTCACTCATGAATCACCTTCACCAATAACCACCACAACAAACTCTCACGGCGAGCAACCCTTCTCTTCTACGTACCATGTATATATAGCTTCTATGCATCTTGTGCATGCAATATTTCCATTCCCTTGCATGCTCACGTCTCCACCAATATCCTCCACATCTCAAATTCTCTGCGTGATCATCATCCACGACTCTTCAACTTCTCGGCCGGTTCAACCTGTCTGTCATCTTTAGGTGTTATGCCAAGATTCTTTCTCTCCACGGTGGTTGAGACTCTTCATCTTAAATTTTATTGAAGTCAGAGCTCTACATTTCATTTGATTCTGACCTTAATGCTTATCTAGTTGTTAATCGCCTCCACAAACATATTCATCCCTCTTGAGATTCCCAGAGACTCTTCACCACCTCTATCAATCACCCAAATTGTCTTCAGGTCACTCGTTGGAAACCATCGTGGTTTGGCGGTTATACTATGTTGTGCTTCTGAGTTGCCCTCAGATCTTGTTCAAATTCACATGCTGTGAGATATCGTGACAGTGTGAATGACTAGAATCGTGCTCCAGATCTCCTGATGGGATTGGATGCGAATTGCCATTTATCTTTAAGAGGGGTGGAATTAGGCGCTTACCATCTCAATGAGACGAGTTAAAACACCTAGATCAACGATAACTCCAAGTGATTCGGACCCCCTTTTCCATTCTTCCTTTAATTAAAGGGGGGGTCCGTAATGGTGGGGTATCGAGGAAGGGTCCCATTTCTATCGTGTCACCTTTTGTATCGTTATCCTCCCCGCATCATCTATTCTCCCTCATGGTGCAAGGCTCATTGCCTTTAGCCCCTCCTCTTCCTCTGACATTTGTCCATCTCCCAATTACCAAAACTCTGAAGTGGTGTAAAATCTCGCGGCGTCCTGCATTAATAGTTGACCACGTGTTGAATCTTGCCACATGTCACCACGATTCGTGACTTACATGTGCACGAAATGAATCGGTCGACACTTGTTGTTATTACGAAGTTTATTGCCATGTGTTCCGTGGCGTGATGTGGCGGTAGGTCAGATCGACGATCATCTTGATCGATGGCTGCGATTAAATGCTTAAAATCGCATAATGCGTTGGTAATTTCTATGGTTATTATTCTTTGACCTCTTCAGCTCTCAATCCATGAAACTCGAAATGTCTGAATCAATGGTCCGGTCGGACAACCCGATTTATTAGCTCACGATTAAATCATGATTTAGCAATTCTTGTTGTATTGTTTCTTTTCCCTCTCCATGCGTGATTTGCAAACTTTCAGATGGAGTTGGATCAGTCGAATCTGATCTTGATTCAGCGGTTGCGATTAAGTGTGGTTTGCATATCGCGGAATCCGGGATTTTGTGGATGATATTATGACATCTCAATTCGATCCGAAACTCTGACATGAATTTGGGAATCAGCAGTCCGGATTCAATGATAATTTGATGGTGAGATTGGAGTGCAATTTTCGCATATCGCGATTTTGATAAGTTAGGGAACATCATTCCTTTGACTCTCCAGTCAGTAAAATGACGATCTATCTCCCGCATTGTCGCCTAGAAGATGAATGGTCCTCCTTCTTTTGGATTTTGTGAGCCCTCTACTCCTTTCACTTTAAGAACGTGCAGGTTCTCCTCGATCCATCGGTGATTGGACCACGACCTTGGATTTAATGCATGAGATCTATCCTCCATATCGGCGTGCTCCTCTTGTCTACATTGATATCTGGCAGTCGTCGAGAATTTGGGATGGGATCCAAGGATCACCAATGCTTCTCCTCCAGAACTACGCATCCTCCTTTCTTGGAAGAATTTCTAAGTGTCAGGGCCTCGACCTTTGATCCGCATAAGATCTTGAGTACACTATCTCTCTTGAGCTTTAGCCATGAGTTAACCTCATCCATGGTACAAACCTACGCACTGCATTAGAGCTACGTACTTCTCTCGATCTTACTTTGTTCCTGTTTTCCATCGATGCACCTTTCTGATCTTCCATCGTGATAAAAGCATGCGCCTTACTATAAACATGTAACCATCTCACTATCTCTTAGATATTATCGAGGCTTTCTCGCGATTGTCTTCCCAAACTACTTTTGATGCCAATGTTACATTTCTTCTGTACTCAAGCCATCATCACAACCACAACTGTACTTGCCATCAATGACAAACGAATACTCTGCCTTCTGTCTGAAAACATGCCAATAATCTCCCCTTTGGCATTGATGGCGAAACTAAGTCCTTAAATTCTTTTCTCCCCTTTGACATCAATGTCAAGGAACGATATCCCATTTGTGGCAATAATTTTAGGGGTATCAGATATTGAATCAGCACAAACTCCCCTTGAGGAAGGACTCTCTTATGGGGCACAGTAAGATGTTTGTATCAAACCGAGTCTTCTTTTACGATTCTTGGACCTGTTATCTTAAGCTGTATCCTCTATAGAGTACTCAAAATTTCTCACCTCTCTGCTTCTAACTATTTTCTCCCTTTGTTCCCAAAAGGTTAAATTTCCTTGACAAGTTCTTTCCTCTTGTTATCTCTAGGATGTCATGTATATCATTTTGTGGAACAAAATGTTGTTGTTGAAGGAGTCTTATCCTGACACTCTGCGTAATTGTTGCTTGTTACTATTCAAATTGTGCTTGTATCTCCCCATTGATTCTTATCGATTTCTAATTCTGCATTTCATATTTCTTCCATATGCATACAATCCAAGGTTTTTAATTCCATATTCAATCCTGAGAAGCTGCTACACCCGATTAGCATGCGTTTTTTCTTTCTCCTGATGAAGGATTATGTCAGTTTCTTAGAACCTTGATTTCTGTATTGAGTCAATATAGGTTGTCGTTGGTGATCATCGTATCCAAGACCTTGTCCCGAGTCATGGATCTTCTCAAGAACTTTGTTTTGGGTGTCTACCTTCTCAACCTTCAAGGCTTCTACTTCCTATTTATGACACGGTTCTTCTCCTACTTATCCATGGGGTTATCCATTGTTGAACGTTAATGCATTGTATCTAATCTTCTTCTTTACTTATAGGGACTTAATTTCAACATCATTAATTTCTTTAAACTTTCATTCACTACTTGTCGAGTTTATATTTATCTTACATTTTTTTGGACGTGAGCACCTCTTCATATACGTCACATTTTGACTTGTTAGAAAATCGATGTTTCCATATAAATCCATAATGAGCGTCTTGGGCTTCTCCTTTGTCATTACTCAACTCATCATCCCTCTATCCATGATTTTACTTGGTTCATCATTTTCAGGATCACATTTCTGTTTTTCTTTGTTATGGACAATAACATCCTTGTCTCGATCCGTGCTTGGAACATCCTTGTCTATATTTCGAGGCATTTTTTTTGATTTGAAAGTGCTTGATCACATTTTCACTATCTTTCCTCTTCCGTGTGTTGGTCTTTCTCTCTAAGAACTTTATCCTTGGATGCTTTGTAATTCTTGAGATGGTAGTTTTCATCTTTGTGAAGTTATGATAGATGTATCATTCAATATCATTTTTCAATAGGTCAATTCATTGTTCGATATTTTCTCATTGATTGTTTATCAATCCTTGACCTCCTTAGTTGCGTGTCTCTAGACTTAATTTGGCAATTTTCAATCTGTGATGGTTTGTTGCTGTTGTATCATTCTTTGTTGTAAAGCGAGATATTTATTCCTTGAAATCTTAATTTCTCATATCTAAATTTTAGGGACAATTCTTTGTGACCAAAGTTAGAAACAGTAGAAACAATATCCATAGAAAAATTCTTTGTACACGGAAAAATGGTTGTATTCTTTGAACAAATCGATTTCTTCATGTTGATGATATGTTTGAGTAGAGATACGTATTTCTTTGTTCTCTGAGATTCAAATCGGCACTTTCTTCTTTTACTTGTCTGGCTTGGTGGTTGTCTTCCTTTGTTCTTGAGGTTGTTATTTGTCGATGGTTGTCGATTGACATGAACATGGCACGACAAACTTGATGGATTCTTTGTTTCTTATTTGACCACTACTTGATCCCTCTTATAGCAAACCGGTTTTCGACTTTGGATTCCTTTATTGATTCAAAATGGTATTAATCATAAGGCTTTGATACTAAACGGTCGATGATACAAGGTTTGAAACTTCTCCATCTCTTTCAGTTTTCACTACTTCTTCTTCCATGGAATCAGATCTTGCCCTCTTGCCGATAGTTGATGTTTCAAAATATCGTTGATTTTCCTCGCCTCTTCTAATTCCACTTCAGTAGATTATAGAAAGTATTCATCGAACGTTCTTTGCTCAAGCTATCAACAATTGTTTTGCTTTTTGTTCTTAGTGCGAATAAATCAATCTCTTCTAATGCATTGTTCAGTTCTCTTTCCATGTCAATCACAACTTCTTCATCATTGTCATCAACTGACTCTGCTTTCATTATCATAATCCTCTTTGACGCCAAGCATGAAGTCATTACTTTATCTTCATGAAGAATCACTATGGGTGTCTTAGAGAGTCATCATTGTTTACATAAACTCTTCTTCTTATCAAATCTTCTTGATTTGTGCTTCTCATCTTTCGAGTTTTGATCATGTTTCTTGTGTGGACATTTTGTAAATAAATGACCTATCTTCTGATTTAGAACATTTGAAGAGTCTGCAGCAGGTACTTTCTAATCCTTTCTTTAATCTTCTCATGATTTTTTCTTCAATTCATCAGGCTCAAAATCCTCATTCTTATAAAAGCATAAATGATTCTTCTCTAGGGGTGGTTTTATCTGTAACTATCCTCATTTCATATGGATCCAATGTTCTAGAAATTGATCAAAGACAAGATCTTTAGATCATTTATTTATTCTATAGCAGAGACCTTTAGTTGAACCTATCTGGCAAAGATATCAAAATTTTTGAACTAGAGAGGGTTCCTCAATTTCTTCACCAAAAGTGATTTCATTGCATTTACTAGTTCTTCCAACTCAATGCTTTAATGGTTTCATATTCTTTCATCATGGCTTTCAATTTGTACTCTATGGAGTTTGAAGCTTTGAATCTTTCACCTTCTCATTACCTTCCTAACCGTTAATGAGTTTGTCCCACACTTCCTTGGGTTGGTCATCGTCACAAACTCAACTTATGGAAGTCCATTCAAGATAGAATTTCTTCCCTTAGCATTAAAGAATGAAATTCTTATCCTCTTTACCGAAGCTAACTTTCTTGAACTTTATCATATCCAGAGTCTCTACTACGTCCAGAGACGCTCGGCTCTAAGGCCATTAGGTATGTTCCTCATCTAACCTTCCGGAAGGAAAAATTACATTCCATGGAAAGAGAGGAGGCCAGTGGTAGAGTCCTTCATGAAAAACTGTCATGTTTAGGAATATAGGATCTACCTTAGATTGGAGATTGGAAACTCTAATACCAATTGTTGGACAATGAGAGGGGGTGAATCGAAGATTATTCGCGGTAGCCAAGCAATTATAGTTATTTTTAAAACACAAGACATAATGATGATCACAATAGTAGTGAAATAAAACAAGAGCACATTCGGTGTCGGTCACACATGGCTCTGACACAAATATTTTCACGAGGAAACCCATAAAAGGGGTAAAAGCCTCTTTTTATTTATATGATGGTAATAGTTACATTCTTTTACATTATCGCTTGCATATGAGAACCAACTCATAATGAGGCTACAACCTCGTTTTTGCAAGCTACCGCTTCGAGCACCAACTCTCATTTCTCGAACCCACTAGAAGGAAGCACCAACTCCCTAGTTTCTCAGCACCAACTGGAAGCACCAACTCCTTGGTTTCTCTAGCACCAACCAAGGAGCACTATCCTGATGTTTCTAACACCAAGCTGGATGGGAAAACAACTTCGATCATACAGGCACCAAGTTGTATGACAGAGAACAAGAGTTCTCCTTGCACCACCCTACCACCACGGTTTTATAAAGAACGCAACCGGATGGAATATACAACTCTACGTGTTCAAGCACCCACTTGAACCTATGAGGACAACAATCACTCCTAACACCTCCCTTCCGCCCTGAAATATAAATCTTTGCTCACGAGCTTATTACGGTGATATGATGTTCAACAATGCCTTGAATCATGGTATTCTGCTTTTTATTTGTTTCTCTGTCTGCTTCATTGCCTTCTTGCACACATGATTTGTGCTATCTATTCTTCTGCTTTTTATCTATGTGTGCCATGTCCATTCAATACCGTTCTCATACGGTACGTTCAGGTGATTGCACTCTCCTCCTTCTTCACTCATGGTCCACGCCTTCACCAACAACAACCATAGCAAACTCCCACGGCCATGGCTTACAGCTTCCTCTTCTTTGTACCATGTATATATGGCTTGTGTGCATCTTGTGCATGCAATATTACCCATTCCTCTACGCTTGTACTTTCATCGCGCTAATCTCCTCCCCATCTCAAGTGATCTGCGTGATCATCATCAGCGACTCTTCAGCACCTACGGTAGTTCAACCCCTGTATCTATCATCACTAGGTGTTATGCCGAAATTCCTTTTTCTCTCTAGAAGTTGAGACTCTTTGCAATATTTGTGAAAGTCCCGACTCACCTTCTGTTTGATTCTGAGGCCTGTCACCCATCCGACTGGCTAATGGCCTCCCACGAACATATTCATGCCCAGGCAATGCCAGAGGCTCTTCACCTACTCTGTCAATCATCCCCAAGTCTCTTCGAGTCCTACAGGTGAAACCATCGATTGGTTTCTAGAAGTTATCTTATCGTCACTCGGTTGCCTCGATCTTGTTCAAATTCATACTTACTTAGATTGGATATCGTGAGAAAATCCCCAGGCGGCCGGAGATTTGTGCTCCTAGATCTACTGATTGGGATTAGTTAGACTACACTTAATTCTATCTTTAAGAGAAGGAGAGTCAGGAGTGTCGTCATCTCGGTCAGGATTAAATCCCCTAGATCAATGACGCTCAAGTGATTCCAGAACCCCTTTTCCATTCTTCCTTTAATTAAAGGGGGCTGAGAATGGTGGGGTATCAGGAAGGGCCCCATTCTGTTGTGTCACCTTTTAACATGTTCTCACCCCACGTAAGTATGTTCTCACGACCATTACACCAAGGCTCGTTCGACGGCCCCTCCTTGTCCTTCGACATCTCTCCATCTCCCAATTACCGAAACTTTAAAGTGGTGTATCTACGATGTCTACGATGGATTGACCTGCGTGGTGAATCTTTTCCGTCTCACTCGATTCATGACAACACACATGTGCACGAATGTTGTCGATTCGACGCATCATTACTTGGTTGTGCCTCGTGTTCCTAGCTGATGTGGTATACTGACGTGAAGTCAGGATCGATGGTCCATATCACATTGCAACATCTACCCGGACATATAGTATGGAGAACAAAAATGAAATGCTAGAAATGAGAGAATAAAAGTAAAATATCCAGAATAATATTCAATACGAGAATGATATATGAAATAGTAATAGAAACAACACTTTGATTCGGATAGTTATGTTCATAGGCCTCTTCGAGGGGCCACCTCCGGTCGGCATTCTGGTACAATAATCCAAACTAGGGGTTCATACCCTCGGCCCATATTTATACTAAATATGTCTATTAAGAGAAATACATCTAGAGGAAGATCCTTCCTGAAGCAGAAGCTTCTGTGGATCTTCTTACATCGCTTTATTCTATTTTATTGAAAGGTCTTATTAATATTGACCTTTATTACATCGAATACATTGATCTTCCTATGTGTGGGTTAGGGCCGTTCCAACATGTCCGTAAAAACAACCTTGTCCTCTAGTCTTGAGATGTGGAAGCTTCCCTTTCTGCAGAATGGTAGTTGGTTTCCCAAGAGTATCTGCTGAAGTCATATCTTTCCACTGTCTTAGCACTTCCTTGATGGTTCTCTGACGTAGGCGATTCTCACGCTGGTCCAAAATGGATTTTTTTTTGTAGCCAAATGGATCCTTCTTAGCTAACTCAGGAAGGTTGGATTGGGTATTTTGGTTCAATCCTGCCTATTTCAAGCATGAAGCTTATGAAAAACAAGATGTAGCTTCCAATGACTCGGCAGAGCTAACTAATATGCGAATTGTCCCACGGCGAAGCTGTAAAGGGCCCATAAATTTGGGTTATATCTTAAATTACTTACTTTCGCAGCAGGGAAGTTTGCTTATAGTGTTGCAGTCGAAACACACGATCACCTTTGGCAAATTAGACGTTCGAGGAGGAAGCGACCTTGATGCGCTAGCATACCATTCTATTAAGACCCATGACAAGTTCTCTAAAAGAATTAAAGGATATCTCACCGGTTATCAAGTGTTTAGTCAGCCGCACCGGACCGAATTTTGGTAAGTATGAGAGAGAACGATGGTGGCTTCTATCCATACCAGCGCTTCAAAGGAGTCATCGCGAGTGGCTGTATGGTATGTAGTGTTATTACCGCCATTATTTGAGGGTAACCATTGGTAGCGGTGTTGTTTTTAGGAGGCAAAACACCTGGGAGGATATGTTTCCAAACACTTGTTGGTGACTTCCATTTGACCATCTGTATAGGGATGATAAGATGAGATGCAATTATGGAGTGCCTTGTAGCTGAGCAGTTCTTGCCAAAAGTTGCTTGTGAAGTTAGATTACCGATAGAAACAATAGAGTTGGTGACCATGAATGTTGAAGACTTGATCCATGAAAGTTTGAACCACCATGGATAGCGAAGTAAAATGGGTGTTGAGGAGCGCAAAATGAGCATACTTGGAAGGCGTCAGCACCACCATTATGACTGATTTATTCCTGATTTGGAGTAAGCACGTAATAAAGTCCATAGAGATATCCTTCCAAATAGCGAGGGGAATCATAAAGCGGTTGGAGGTGCCTGGAGATTTGACTATATATCCCTTGTTGCATTGACACCTCACATTCAGCTACAAAAATACGAATGTCTGTTTCCCTTGCCCTCAGGAGAAAAACGTTTGACTTGGTCATATGTTTTGGAAAATACGAGTGCCTATTTACGTGGGTGTAGCATGAAACTCGAGAAAATCACGTAGATTTGAGCTTGGATTGTTTACTTAAATACAAGTGGCCTTTTTATCGAAGCTCATCTTGGAGCCAAAGATTACCACAGGAGCACGAGCCTTGCGATTTACGAATCGATGGCGAACTTTTGGGGTCTTAAACCATTCACGATTGCACTGACTTGCATTGTCGGGTACAATGAGTGAAAGAGAAAAAAAGGATCCTTAGTCTTCATATTTCAGGGGCCGATTACATCCACCACGACATTGTCTTTCCCTTCTTGTAAAATGATCTCATAATCATATCCAAAGAGCTTAGTATTAACATTTTTTATTTAGCTCACAGGAGGAAATGGATTGTTCTAGAAAGTACTTGAGGCTTTGATGGTTGGTCTTAATTTGGAATGTTGCCCCAAGAGAATGGGGCATCATAATTCAGCGGCATCGCGAATCACCAACATTTATTTTCATAAATTGGTTTGCTTGATTCTTTCGGACGAGTTGTTTTGCTGAAATGAAGGCCAAGAGTCACGACCCTCTTGCATAAGGACAAGCGCCAATACCTCCCCAGGAGGTGTGGCATTCCAACACAAATGTCTTTGTGAAGTCGGGAAGGGCGAGAACGGGAGTGCACATAGAAATTAGATCTTCAGGTTTGAAAAGCTTAATTTCTTTGGGGGTCCAAGTGAAAGAGTTCTTTTTAGTAGAGCCATGAGAATTAACAATCTTCCCATAGTTCTTAATGAACTTGCTGTAATACCCTGTGGTAAATATCCACACATATTTTGAGAGTCTTTGAATGTGACAGGTCTTGCCAACTTCAATGCTTCGGGTCCCACCGATGCCATCCTTGCCCTGCAGAGATGACCCGAAGTATTCTGCTGGATGCGCAAAACACATTTGGGCTATTTCGGGAGAAAATTTGTAGGTGTTGAAATGAGTAAATTTTGAGAACTTGATCACATGAGTAAGATGGTTTTTTTCCATGTCTTACTATATATGAGGATATCATCAAAGAAAACTAAGACAAAGTGGCGGAGAAAAGGGTGAAAGACATGGTTCATGAGGCTCGAAAATTGGAGGTGTTACACAAAACCAAAGGGCATGAACAAAAACTCATAGTGAACCTCATGATCGCGAAAGGTCATCTTGGGAATGTCAGGACTCTTTCATATGTATCTAGTGATAGCGGCCCGAAGATCAAGTTTGGTGAAGAATTGAAGTCACTCAATTCATCGAGGAGGTCATCAATGGCGGGGAATGGGAAATTTGTCTTTGATGGTTAGTTTATTTGAGAACAGGAGAGTGGGACCCTGTTCTCCAAGAACCTTCTTTCTTGATGACCATGGCCAGGAGAGGAGTAAGGACTCGTACTAGGACGGATGACTTCCGTGATAAGGAGTTCTGGACCATTTTCAATTTCATTCTTTTGTACAAGGGGTGGTGGCGATATGGATGTATATTTGGTGGAAGGCTTCCTGGGACGAGGGAATGGAGTGATCATGGACACTTCAGGGGAAGGAGGAGTCCTTAGAGTGGAAAAGACTATTTGATGTCTAGAAAGGAGGGCTTGGGAGTCTTGGGAATGGGTGGGATCTTAAATTGGCTTGTATGGCATGGGGTTGGGCTGCAGTGTACCGAATGACCTTTTGTAATTTTTCTATGTGATGAAGCGATGATTTTAGGAGAACCGCGGTGATACCTTGAAATTTATGTTTGTGGCCTCCTTGGTCAAATTGCATTGTTAAGTTATGAAAATCCATGATAATGGGACCCAAGTTCTTATCCATTAGGCACCCAACACAATATGCCCAGCCTCTACATCAATAACAAACATATAGGATTTGAGGTTGTAGTCACCTATTTGGAGACACACATTTCCTTGATTACCGCCACATTTCGCCGTTCATTGGCAATCATGATTTGAAGTAGTAATGACATGGATGTAGCAATGGGTTTCTTGGCGTCTGTACGATGAATAAGTATGGAGTAATTGCCTTTATCAATCAAGATGATGACCTTCGGTGCTTGATGTAACCCGATTAGCGAGGGTTTGTGAGGCTGACGGTGAGCATTGAGGGAGATGATTGGTTCCCTTAAAGGAGGGTGAAGGAGGGTTTATTTGAAGTTTCTGGTGACTTGGGAACGGGGGAAGTGTCATCATGGTCTTCTTGAATATCCTGATGATAGCCATAAAAGAGATTTTGTTCCTTACATTTGGCACGAGGAAATATTTGTCATCACAATTATAGCAGAGGCCTTTGAGTTGGAGTTCAACCATTTCATTTCGGGTCAATTTTGGATTTTTTAATGGGGCGGAGGGTAATTAGAGTTTCTTGGTTTAAGAGTATGAGGAAAGAACTACGGTTTGAGAGGAAACAATTTGTTGTGCTTCTTTAGATTTTTGGTAGCCTCCACCTAGAAGTCGTAGGATTGAGCCATGAGGATATGGCTAATCTCCTCCTTGAGGCCACTAATAAAAGCATCTCTCAAAGCATCAGTCGTGCCCTCTGTTCGAAAAGCCAAATGATCAAATGCAACTATGAAGTCTTCAACTATTCTTGATTGCTTCAATTTGTCAAATGACCCAAATGGTTGAATTGTCGGTGTCAAAGCGTTCATAAATCAGCAACAAATTGGGTCCAAGCAATATATCATTGTTGGGAAGTTTTTCTCCATTGCCCACCATTACCCGGTTCTTGATCTGGATGGAGAACACCATCTAGGAGTTGGTAAGTCATATGTAATGTTGTAGAGAGAAATAATGTTCCACAGTAGCGGCCCAACTAGTGGGGTTCGAGCCATCAACTTTGGTTACATCCACCCTTGAATATGTCCGCTTGAAATTGTTATTGATGTGGTTAGAAAGAATGGGAAAGAAGTGTCACCTTAGGTCTTTTATGTGCATCATCTAAGAGTCATCGAGAGGGATTTTTGAGTTTGAATTAACGGTGATACAGCAGCTGTGATTCAAGTTCATTTTTACTTAATGAAATTCTTGGGACTATATGGCTACATGAATCAGGATGCATTTATGGAGGCATTTATGGAGGCATCATGGAGGCATCACGGGAGTAATGGTATGTGATTTGTTGCCTAGCGGTGAGTCTTAAGGAAGCGATTCAAAGGAATAGTCGCGAGAATCTAGTTCTTATTTCTGGTATGGAGCTGTGATGATGGAGTGTTGGAAAGGCAGTGGGGTGAAAATTTTTCTTGAAAAATGATATGGAGGAATGTGACAAGGGGAAAGAGATGAGTCTAATGGAATAAAGTCTCAAATAATAGTGAAAAAATGGGGAAGTAGGTCATATTTTTTTTTTTGCCGAAAAATGAAATGGATGAATGTGACAAAGGGAAAGAGATGAGAGTCTAATGGAATAGGTCTCAAATAATGGTGAAACAATTTCTAGGCTAGCAGGTTATACTTTGGTCGAAGAATGTTCGCGATCTTTGAAATCTGAAGATGCGAACCGAGGAGTATTTGCCAAAACCTGTAACGGATCTTGAATCAATAGATCTTCTTTGGTTTGAATTTGTTTGTGTTAACGTTTTATGTTCCCCAAAGGGTTAGGTATTCAGGGTTCTACAGACAGGGTTTTCCATTACTTTATATCTCTTGATATACGTGTGGGGTCCAATAATATTACTTGACCCAATATCTTGGGGCACTAACCAAGGAGGATAGACCCGTGCCATAGCGTGCATTTACCTAGGTACTATAAATTATCTTCCCAAGTGTTGTTCTCGGTGACACTATAGCAGTCAAACAACCAATCGATTTATCTAAAGAAGGATTCAAGAAATCTAGATGATGGTACAGGTGTTGTCGATCAGCTACCGCCGAAGGGGTACCAAGGGGTTACAAGGGTGGTCAGAGATGACTTAAGAACCACTTGTATTTCTGCATGTATGGATCCCTCAACCACGCAGGTTTATCATAACGATAGTCTTTGGCTTAAAGATGCGAAAATACATCTCTACCTTGAAAAAAAGTACCCACAATTTTCTGCCAAGGAAAGTGTTCTGCTACCACTTGCAAGATACCGGATATATAAAATTGTCTTGTAGAACATAAATGAAATGCTATAAATGGCAGAATAACAGTAAATTATCTATCATAATATTCACAATACACATAGATGATATACGAAATAGCAACGGTAATAGCACTTGAACAGAAATAAAACTTGATTCAGATAGCAATGTTCCGCGAGGCCTCTTAGAAACTCGGTCGAACAATGCTCTGTTATATTAATCTCCAAGCTAGGGTTCATACCCTCAACTCCTATTTACACTAAATATGTCTATTAAGAGAAGCATCTAGAGGAATATCCTTCTAGAGAAATGACTCTATTAGATCTTCTTACATCCGCTTTATTCTGTTTTATTGAAAGGTCTTATTAATATTGACCTTTATTTTATTGAAAGGTCTTATTAATATTGACCTTTATTACATCCGAATACATTGATCTTCCTATGTGCGGGTTAGGACCTTAACACACATCTTAGTCTGACGGCTGCGATTAAATCGCATATCGTGATTTCGGGATTCCTGTGGTTATTATTCTTTGACCTCTTCAACTCTCAATCAGCGAAACTCCAAAATGTACTGAGATCAACGGACCAAATCAAACCTTGATTCAATGGCTACGATTAAATCGTGATTTCACAATTCTTGTTGCATTGTTTCTTTTCCCTCTCCATGTCGCGATTCGCGAAACTCCGATATGGAGTTGGATCAATGGTCCAGATATGATCTTAATTCAACGACTGCGATTAAGTCGTGAATTCTCATATCGCAAAATCGAGATTTCTATGGATGATATTACTTGACATCTCCAATTCTCGATCCCCAAAACTCCGACATGGACTGGAATCAACAGTCCAGATTCAACATTAATTTGATGGTTGATATTAGATCATGATTTCGAGAGGTTAGGGAACATCGTTCCTTTGACTCTCCAGTCAGCGAACTCACGATCTATCCCCACGTGTCATGCCTGAAGATGTTCGGTCCTCCTTCTTTTGGGATTTTGTGAGGCCTCTACTCCTTGCACTTTAAAGAACGTGCAGGTTCTCCTCGATCCATCGGTGGTCGGAACCTGTGCTCGGATCTAATGCACGAGATCTATCCTCCTCTTCTGCGCACTCCTCTTGTCTACATTGAGATCTGACGGTCATCGGGAATTCGGGATGGGATCCAACGATCACCAACACTTCTTCTCCAGAGCTTACACATCCTCCTTTCTTGGAAGAATTTCTAAGTGTCAAGGGCCTCGACCTTTGATCCTCCTGACGCTATCTCTCTTAAGCTTTAGCCATGAGTTAACCTCATCCCTGGTGCACACCTACGCACTGCATTCGACTCTGCGCTAATTCCTCCTGAGCTTACTTTGTTCCTGTTTTTCCATCGATGCACACTCTCATCTTGCCATCAATGATAAGTGCATACTACCTATAAAGCATGCCAACCATCCTCTGCACTATCTCTTCTGATCTTATCAAGCTTGCTTTGCAGCGTCTTCCCAAACTACTTCTGATGCCCGTCTGTTACATTCTTCCTGTACTCAAGCCATCGTCGCTACTGTACTTTCCATCAATGACAAGCATACGCTACCTGTTAAACATTTGCCAACAAAAACTATCAACTTACACTGACCAACCAATGAGTCAGTATATCGACAATTGGCAGGTAATTTGATTTATCTTATTACTACTTGATCAAACTTATGTTTTACAGTAATACTTATTTTTTGGTTCATGTATAGGCCTTAAGAGGTACTTTGGCAAGCTACAAAACAAGTTCTTTTATATGTCAAAGGGTACATTGACTTTAGAATTCTATAATAGATATATGTCAACTTCATGCTAGCACAATATATTGATTCTAATTGGACCAGGAAAACAGATATGAGGATGTCATTAGTAGGTTGGGTGTTCTCTCTTCATTCATGGGTAATTTAACGGAAATTTAAGATAAATATATAGTTTCCTTATTCTCCACTAAATTAGAATGTTGTGAGGAAATGTGGTTATGAAGGATATTGGTAGACCTTCAACTTTACTAAACAACATTGATCTCACTTTAAATCAATAATCATATTGTTACCAAGATGGTGAAGAACCCAATCTATCATGCTAAAACTAGGCATAATGAATCTCATCACCATTACATCACATAATTGGTTGATAATGAAGACATTTGTCTTTATTATTGTCCTACAATATATAAAACCACTGGAACAATGACAAAACCACTTCGTAATGATATGCATGTAAAGTTTAGATATAAACTTGGAATTGTATCCAATTTAGTCATTAAGGGGAGTATTAGATTAATAAGATAAGAGGCTCAATAATAACACCAATGAAATGTTGTTGGGCCCAATATATTAGGTTGTAATTTGTTAGAGGTTTCATCTAGGTTATATTGAAGCCAATGTAATTTAAATGCAATTTAATCTATTAGATGGTTAATACAATTGTGTGCTAATTGATCTCATGAATCACTAACTAACCTAGATTTTGTTTGAAATATAATCATTTGAAGGATATTAAGTGAACTAGTTGATATAATTTAAAGATATAATTAGCACAAATTATTATTCTTATCAAATAGAACCTTTTAACCTAGCATAAAATGGTTAAATTGACTTAACTAGTAAGGAAAAATATGTAATTAGAACTGTAAATATCACTTCATAATGATAATAAAATGAATTAAATGCAGAATTTTATAAATTTATAAACTCTTTATAAAATCATTACATAAATATGACATGGAAAATATATAAATATATATTTTTATGAAAATAAATAATATCATAGATTGACAAAGAATATCTTAATTTTTATGCCACCTTAATGAAAAATAAATAAAATTGTACATTAACAACCAATATCTTCTCACATTGCCTACAAAATAACAAGATTTACTACTTCATGACAACATGCATTGTAACTTGACTGATTCTGATATTAGTTTTTCTGGGAAAACATATTATGAACAATGTGGCTTAATGCATGGTGTTTCAAAAAAATCCAATCATGTGTCCAAACTTGTATGATTTTCAAAGAAAAAGGCATGGCTAATATGATTTTCAATAGGCATTTTTACTACAACAAATACGTATGCATGTTAATGAATGAATAGTTTACTAAGTTATTTGCAAATTTCAAGGATGTCGGAGAAGGGTGTCCATTATATGCTTTCTCATGAGATAGCTTGATTACTAACATTCTTACAAGCAACATTTATCATAGGTTTTAACTTGGTTACTAGATTAGATGTGAGAAGAATTAATATTAAAGGGATTTTAAATTGATATATGGGTAAAAGTTAATCATAATGCTTCATAAATAGTAAAATTTTAGTGGGAGATATGTTTTATGAAATATAGATAAGACCACTATAATTTAAAATTTTGATTTTATATGTTCAAATAATTTAATGACTTGCAAGACATTTAGGAGTAACAACATATGTTAAAAAAAGTGATTAAATAAGGGATAAATTAATTTAGTAAGTCAAATTTTTAAATGAAACAAGAGATAGAGAAATCTATTAAAACTATTAATTTCTTGGTTAAATGCATCAATATTTGGGATTCACTATATTATGAATATATTTGTCAACTTTATGAACTTGTATATAAAATTTATAAGAAGAGTAAGAGTCAGAAAAATAAGATGGATGACCTTTTAATATGGGTGACTTTCTTAGCAAATATACACATGATTCTTTCAAAATGGTGAATATCATCCAAAATAGTTTCTTCTTACAACCTACTAATTTTATGTTACAAGTTTATTCTTTCACAATGTGATATATTAATAAATGTTGTTTAGGATTCACTCCATTAAGAGTATTTTTGTTAATGTTTCAAACTTGTGATACTCAATCCATATTTAGGATGAAAGAAGAAATAGATTAGCTAAAACATCGGAGAAAATAATTTCAAAGAAGAGTTAAAAAAATCAAATGGGTGACTTTAGCGAAATTGCATTTGATTGTCTCAAAATTACGAATATTACCAAAATAGTTTCTTTGTACATCCTAATGATTTGATGTTTGAGGATTATTCTTTCACAATGTGATAGATTAATTCTAGTTTCATTGATATTCACTGTCTATTTTTGTGAACGTTTCAAACCTGAAATATGAATTTCATCTTGAGGACGATAGAAGAAATAGATAATCTAAAACATAAAGAAAATAGTTGCAAAGAAAAGTAAGAAAAATAATATGGGTGAACTTCTAAGAGAAATTAGGTATGGTTCTCTCAAAAAGTTGAATCTCACTAAAAATAGTTTCTCCATATAGCCTAATGATTGCATGTTTCAAGCTTATTATTTCATAGTGTGATAGATTATTATCAATTGCTTTCAGATTCACTATGGTAGGAGCAATTTTGTCAACATTGCAAACCTACAGTACGGAGTCCATCTTCACTACCAAAGTGGAAATAGATCAACTAAAACATTAGAGACAATAATTTATATGAAGAGTTAAAAAAATAAGAAGGGTGGCCTTATTAGTGAAATTGCATCTTATTCTCTTAAAACTACGAATATCAGCAAAAATAGTTGCTTCATACAACTTAGTAATTTGATATTTCAGGCTTATTTTTTCCAAGTGCGATATATTAATACTAGTTTCTTTTGTATTCACTATGATAGGATTATATTTCTCAATGTTTCTAGCTATACACAATCCATCTCCAATACTAGAGAATAAATAAATTGTCTAAAACATGAGAGAAAATAATTTCTAAGAAGAGTAAAAAATAATATGGGTGACCTTCTTGGTGAAATTGCATAAAATTCTCTCAAAATGGTGAATATCACCAAAAATAGATGTTCTCTGTAGCCTAGTAATTTGATAGTTTCAGGATTATTCTCTCATAGTGTGATATAATAATACAACTTGCTATTGGATTCACTATGTTAGGAGTATTTTTGTCAATAGTTTAGACCTACAATACACATTCCATCCTCGGGATGAGAGAATAAATGGATCAAATAAAACATCATAAACAATAATTGAAGAAACCCTAGACCCATGTTGGGAAATACCACAAGAAAATTATTAATTATGACACTATTAAATTAACTAATATTTCTCTGCAAATGTACAGATTCATACAAAATAATAACAAGAATATATATACAACATATAAAATAAAACTCATTAAATAAAATGCATAATTAACACAGAACAAATAAACCAAACACATAATTTCCACTTATATTCAGTAAAATGTCACCAAATATGTGCATAACTTTCATGTTGCTCCCATCCTTAGACTACACTACTCATAACTCTCAGTAGTGGGTCACCGCTAAGCTAGGTCTAAAAATTCACCTAGGAAAAGGAATCCTAACCGAGGCTAAGGTCCCCCAAATAGCATAAAAACTTGGAATCAAGTGCCAACTCAATCTAACAGTCTATAGTCCCTCATTCCCCACATGCTTATCCCACCCCATGAAGTGTACCCCTTCTCTACTCAAATTTCCTTCGACTACCCCACTTCCCTTTTGGGGCTTCAGCAAGATGCTGAACAAGAAGTCTGAGAGCCTTGTAGATGTAGCTTGGCATATTGGGAATCAATTCCCAACAATTCTCTCACATGGAGAGAATGCTCACGGTCCTAACAACCCACCTCTTCAATAACCCACGAGCATGACAACCCGCCTCTTCAATCCAGTTCCAAATATTTTCATGGTATAGGTATAAGTATGGTAATGTTGGCATGAAAGTATGGTTGGTAGGAGAAGGGTGATGGTAAGAATGATGATGGAATGATATCCAAATGAACTAAATCCCCGTTAAATTATGTGCATGCTTCAATCTTGACACTTTCCATGTTGGGAACTACATGGGGCCCACCTGCTGATACGTTCCTCAACTTAGGGACTTATAATATATAAAATATCCATACTTTATACTTTATGTTTTTAGGAGTATTAATAAAATATTCCTTTGGTATTAATCCCCTTATCTTAGCCCCTTTTTCCCTATACTCGTAGCCTCCCTTTCCCATTCTAGTGGAGTTTGGCCCCCCATAATCGTTTACCTAGTTGGTATG
>SNQJ01S0006413.1:92778-105571 GCA_010110895.2 Picea sitchensis
ATCAAGTAGTGACACATCATGTCATCTGACAATCACATCATAATCAAATATCATAGGTCTAACATCAAAAGGGTCCAGATCACTTGCGAGCAAGTGTCCTCAAATAATAAGTGTTCTCAGTGCGCCAGAGCGGGATGTTACAAAAAATGTTGTTTTTTCATTAAAAACTAAGTGTGATTACATTTTACAAATATAGGCTCACTACCCTTTTAGCTTCTGGCTCTTCATCCTAATAAACAAGCAAGCAATATTTCCTCAAAACACATACATACAAAGGCACTCTGGCCCCAAAGTATCCTACATCACCAATCTATATGTACAATTGCCTTATATTTACAATTGGGGTTCATCCTAGGAGTATTATGTTCCCATCCCCCTTATTTATGCATTGTCCTCAGTGCATTACATACACATGTATAATCAAAACTTCAAAAGTATTCAAAACGATGCAGGTATTCTTCCTACACAACATCCTCATTCTCCCAAGTTTCATTCTCGTGACCGTACCAGGTCCATTAGACCTTAAGTATCCCTATGGATCGATTCTAAAGTTGCTTGATCTTCCGGTCCAATATGCAAATCAGTTGCACTTGAAAGTCGCCTTCTTTATCCACCTAAATCACATTCCAATCAATGTCATGATTAGCATCAGGTACATACGTTTTGAGCAACGATACATGGAATAAATTATGAATACACATCGATAAATTATGAATACACATCGATGCAGGTAAGGAAAGAATGTATGTGATAGGACCAATCGTCTCTATGATTTCAAACGTCCCACAATAACGTGTTGCCAGCTTTGAACAATTTCCCAACTTCAGGGAAATTCTCTTGGCCTTTACTTTTAAGATCACATGGTCACCCACTTTAAACTCTCTGTGATTTCTTCCTTTATCAACACAAATTTTCTACCTTTCTTGGGAAGCCTTTAAATTCTTATTTATTTTCACCATCTTCTCTTCCATTTCCCTAAGTAAATCTCACCCAACCACTACTCTATCTGCTGGGTTGTCCCATCTCACTGGAGTGTTTCACTTTCTTCCATAAAGTACCTAAAATTGGCTCATATTTAGAGATTCTTGATACCCATTGTTAGAATAAAACTAAATCAAATGAAAATAATCCTCCCACTTTGATGGTTTTTCCATAAAGTACCTAATTTAACCTCTTTATTTTCCCATCTGACTTTGGATGATAAGTTGTGCTAAAATTCAGATTTGTTCCAAATCCTTTGAATAATCCTTTCCAAAACAATTGATGAAAATTTGGGATCTCTTTTAGATACAACTGTATTATGCACACCATGTAACTTGGAAATTTATCTCATATAAATATCAACAATGTTGGTTTCCTTGTGAGTGAGTGTTACTGGAATAAAGTGAGAAACTTTAGTAAGCTTATCCACCACCACCATGATGTAATCATGTTGCTTGGTTGTTTTGGGTAGCTTGGTGATAAAATCTATTGTTACAACTTCCCATTTCCACTCAGGAATGGGAAATGGCTATAGAAAACTAGTTGGGTATTGATGCTCATATTTGACCTTTAGAGATTCCAAACACTTGGAAATAAAATCAACAACTTTTTTCTTCATAACCGACCAATAATATTGTCTCTTGACAACTGCAATAGTTTTATGGTAACCTCAGTGCCCACCATAAGGAGCATTATTCATTTCATTTAATATCAGTTTTTTCAATTTTCGAGAATTTGGCACATAAATTTTGCTTCTACACATGAGAATTTCATCCTCTTTTAACTCAAAATTCTCAATATTCTACTGCAAAATACCTTGATGTAATTTTCTCTTTATTTCCATGTATTGTGGATCTGATTTTGAAGCCTCTAATATTATGTATTTCAAATATGTTTTGTATATTCTAATGTTTGTAGAATGCATCTCATGCAGTCTCCTGTCGAGTGCATCAACCACCTTGCTCTCTTTACCCTTGATATGTTTTATTCAAAGTCATCCTCATTTAAGTATTCTAACCACCTACTTTTCTTGACATTTAGAGTTGGTTGTCCAAATAAGTATTTCAAACCAATATGGTCTTTCCTCAACTCAAAATGTTTTCCCATGAGTTAGTTCCTCCACATATTCAAGGCATGTACTATGGATTCTAATTCCAAATAATGAGTGGCATAGTGTCTCTCATGCTCCTTTATTTTCTTGGATTCATAGAATACTACATGCCCTTTCTAACTAAGGATTCCCCCAAGTCCTTCTTTATATGCATCTATGCATATTTGAAGTCTTCATTTGGATAAACGATCCCGAATATTGGAGCAATTCTCAATAAATTCTTCAAGTGTTGGAAGCTTCTTTCACAATCAACAGTCCATTCAAATCTCACACCCTTATTTTGCAAATATGTTATTGGGTGTGAAATATTGGAGAATCATTCAATAAACCTTCTATAATACCTTGCAAGTCCCATGATAGATCTCACCTCTTAGACATTCCTTGGTGTTTGACATCCTTCAATGCAATTTATCTTCTTCGGGTCCATTGTTATCGCCTTCTCTAAAATAATATTCCTTGGGTAATGTATCTTCCTCTCGTAGAATGAGAAGTTACTTGAACTTTTCATATAGTTAATGTTCTCTTAATACTTGTAACACCATCCTCAAGTTCTTCTCATACTCTTCTTCGTATTTTGAATCAATTAATATTTCATCCAAAAAGACAATGACAAACTTATCCAAGTATTCTCTAAAAATACCATTCATTAAATACATGAAGACAGTTGGTGTATTTGAAAACAGAAATGGCACCACTATGAACTCATAATGGCCATACCTTGTTCTGAAGGTTGTCTTTCTAATACCTTCCTCTTTAATTCTTACTTTATGACAGCCTGATCTCAGGTCAATCTTGGAGAATATATTTGCATCATTCACTTGATCAAAGAGGTCATCTATCCTTGGAAAATGATACATGTTCTTCACAGTCACCTTATTTAGATACCTGAAATCAATGCAAATGCTTAGGGTTCCATCCTTTTCTTTAAAAAATAATACTAAGGAACCCCAAGGTGACACACTTGGGAATATAAACCCCTTCTTTAGAATTTCTTCAAGTTGTATTTGCAACTCCTTCAATTCTGGTGTACTCATCCTATAAGAAGTATTGGATACTGATGTTTCTCGAGGAATTAGATTGATAGAGAAATCAATATCTCTATTGGGTGGAAACCCCAATATTTCTTTAAATACATCTTCAAAATCCTTTAGGACTGCATAGTCTTCAATATTTGAAACTTTGTTCTTAGGTTCTTCTTCCATATGTTCTACAAATATTTTAAATCCTTTCCAAAAGATTTCCTTCAACTACAAGGGTGAAACTTCTCTAATAGTTACAACTCTTGGAATACCCTATATTGATTTCAAGTTTCCTTCTTCATCCAAGAAAGTAAAATCCTTATTATAACAGTCTAGGACAACATTATGCATGTCCAACCAATACATAACAATGAGGAAATCATATGATCCCAAAGTTATGATGTTCAAATATGATCTCATGCTCAGTCCATTCATGTCCATTGGGCATGCCTTAACCATCTCATTAGTTTTTCTTTTTGATCATGTAGCTAGTTGCACCAACCAAGGTTTCCCAAGCTTTCTTTTTGGAAATTGAAATGTTTCCACCATCTTAGGATATATATAACTATGACTATCTCATGATTCAATTAAAATAAAAATGGGTTGGTTGTTGATCTTACCATCCACTTCAATCATATGTGACTAAAACTCATATTACTTGTTATCCAAGGTTGTGTAGATCCTAGATACATTTCTTCCCATGTAACCCACTATATCATCTTGTTGTACATTGTGAACAATCCTAACTTATTCACCTTTGTGAGGGAAATATATGTACATATGATCTCCCCCACAACCCCAACATTAAATATGTGGTTGCCCTTGTCTTTTGCCTACTATTTCAGTCATTCTCGGATCTTTATATGTTGGTTGTCTATGAGTATTTTTTTTTTAAATGGTGGCTTGTTCCCCTTCTTTCTTTTTTCCATCGTTCTTTTCTTCTTCTCTTCCCAAGCCTATTGGAAACTCGGTCTTCCTCTATGCTAATCATAGAGTAATTTATCTATCCTTATGGTTTCCTCTAGTGTCTTGGGATCATCATACAATATCTTATCATTGATAAATGATGACAACCCAATCAACTACCTCTAAATATTAAACTTTTCATCCTTGATGAAAGAAAAATATTTCAACAGCTCTAAAAATATCCTTTCATACTCATCTATGGTCATACTCCCAATATTAAGTTTAAAGAACTCTTTCATTTTCTTATCATAGTATCATTTCTTTACATATTTATGATGAAAATACCTTTTAAATTCCCTCCAAGTAACTTTGCTCTCATCAATGTGTTGCACTTGCACAAACAGGTCCCACCACATTAATGTTTTTCCTTTAAGATGGTAAATGACAATTATTCCTTCTTCCTATGAGGAGTAGTTATGTAGATGAAAGTGCTTCCTCATTTCCAATAGCTAGGTATCTATATCCTCATCCTTCTTGTGCTCACCATCAAATGTAGGAGGCTTGATTTTATTCATTTCTCCAAGTTGTATCTCATCCACCCTAGACATCCTCTTATGCTTCATGATAGGGGATGGGCTTGAACTACTGTGTTTTCTCCTAGCTAAATTATTTGGAGAGTGATGGTGATTCTTGTCAAAAAATCTTTTTCTTCTTCTCTCATCATTATACCTATGACTCCTTTATTGGCTTGACTCAGTATCCTTATCCATATTCTTCTTTATTCTGTCCAAGATTTGCATCAACATAATGTTGAAGTCTTATTGCTACTCCTTGGATTTGTTAAGTCTGTTATTATCATCTCTATAACTTTGGACATCCTTTTGAAAAAAAATAATGCTCTCCACCAGGTTCATTATTTCTTTCATTCCTTCTCCATGTCCATTTGAATTTGTACCTTCATTACCCATACTAACATACATCCCTTTGATCTCATATTCATGGTTGTACTCCCTCTATGTATGTTCAACTCCTTGCATGGTTTTGAATTCTTTGTTGATATTTGTTTGATCTATTTTTTGTTAAATATACAAAATGTGCAACAATCAAGATTTGTTAGACTAAATAATTATGAAATCTATAGAGACTATGCACACTTTTTCTCTATGAGAATATCAAAATATTTTCTTCTGATTCATTGTGAATTTAATAGTCCAATTCAATTTTTTGGGTGAATATTTGGACTCCCATGTCCAAGAATTTTACAATGAATGATTCCTTGCTCAATTATGAGCTATCAACATAAAGTTGTGTTCATTTGAATATTGCCCATTAATTCCTTCTAAACACCCCTCAACCACGTGCAATTATGAACTATGTTTATGCATCTTTTTACCCGCTCTTTTGGAATTTTGGAAGGATCCAAACTAGGTTCCTTCATCATCATATTTTGGACAATTTTTACAAGTTTCACCTCTATCTGGGTTTTGGGATGCTAGATATTACCTGCTAAAGTTTCATGTCAATTAATGTTTTTGGCCTTGAATGCTATAGGTACCTTCTATGCCCTCTCATCATTTTTGTGTGCCTAGATTTATATTTTGACACCATTGATTTATTCTATGGCTAAATATATTTATGTATACTACTCCTATTTCCAAATCTGATTCCAAAGAAAGAAGTTATGGCCCTCAGAAGTTCACTAGGTCTTAAAATTTAGTCTCCATTGTTTGGCCTATAACTCCCTCATTATGAATATGATTGAAGAATGGTTTACACCATTAGAAATCTCTCTCTCAACTCTATTATTTGAGGTGTATAAATTAATTTTCCTCTAACGATTCCTATAAGGTCATACAATTTCAAATTTCACTTCTCAAAATTTTCATTTAGGCCTCTGAAAATGGCTTGCATGTTATTGTCCTGGAAAACATGAAATGTTTTCCCATTACTTTCATTAATTTCAGAAGAATTTATATTAATTTAGCTGATTGGGATGCTCACATGAAATCTTGGTGCAATTGGAATCTATGAAAATAAATCTTGTAAGCTCCTTGGTCACCTGGCTTGGTCTCGTCAACCCCTTTTTCCTCTTCCTTCTTTTATTTACCTCCATAACACACACACACACACACACACACACACATGCGTGCGCGCGCACACACACACACATATATATAGATTTGTAGGCCTTATTTTCCTTCGTGGCATGTTTTTATTGGGTCACACGGATGGGAGGGTCCCATCCCGCACCCATTCTCAATGTGTGTACATATTTTCATTCCCAATGATCTAAAATTCATGGTGCAAATGGTGTCGATGACAATCGACGGCCCTTGTTGGATTGCAACCCCCTCAACCTATCGACTGTTAACCAAGGGGGTAGGGGATGAAAAACCTAACCACAGTTAAGAAAATGGTGACATGTCAATGCCTAGCTCATTTTTCCCTCCCCACCCCCGAAACTATGGTTAATGTAAACACCTATACCTCCCTCACAATTAACATGGGGTTTTCACGTGTCTAGGATTCAGGGTTCTGCCAGGTAGGAAGGCATTGCCTCTATGGCACAAACTCACATGGAACCTCTGCTACCATAACACCATGTACATGCCACCATTTCCTAGCCACTGTGTTCATACACATCACCACTCTTCCATGCCAGCTGACATGTACCCTCCACATCAAGTTAACATCAAGGTATGGAGAAATTCCCAATTTCACCTATTGTTGAAATTTTCCAAAATACCTAGTATCACAAAATTTTGAAATTGCTTCAATGATGACCATTAAAACTCTATATTTTCTTCATAAAAACAAATTTGTCCCTACAAATACCAATTTAACATCTCCATATGAAATTAGACATCCTTCCCATTGGATTCTCCCTAATTCAACTACATAATTTGGGGCTTTTGTCCAATTTCGCTCAATTTCACCATGGGTGCTCTCCAAACATGAAATTCGACCGATCCAATAACCAAATTCTCCCAATTAAATATTCAAAGTGGATATTATTATTTATTGGTCTTGATTCATGCAAATTTCCTGTGAAATTTCCCAAATTTCACTCTAGTATATTAATCATACAAGTTGCAGACATACTCCATAAATTGATTCTCTGTGAATTTCTCCTTAGGTATTCTACAAAATTAGTGCATCCAGGATCAATGTCAAACCTATAGCTATGATACCATATTGCAACCTCCCCACACACATGTTGGGAATTTATACCACATGAAAATTTTGAATTCTGACACCATTAAATTAACTGATATTTCTCTAGAATTGTACAAATTCATACAAAATAGAAACAAGCATATATATATAACATATACAAGAAAAATCATGAAATAAAATGCATAATTAACACAAAACACATAAACCAAACAAACAATTTGCACTTATCTTTAGTAAAATGTCACCAACTACATGCAAACCTTCCACGTTCCTCCCAGCCTTAGACCACACTACTCATAACTCTTAGCAATGGGTCAATCCCGAGTTGGGGCTAAAACTCCACCTAGGAAAAGGAATCCTAACCCAGGTTAAGGTCTCTCAAAAAACATAAAAAGTATTACTTAGGTGGAAACTCAAGCTAATAGTCTATAGTCCTTCATTTCCCATATGGGTGTCCCACCCCAGAAATTGTGCCCATTCTTTACTCAATAGTCCTTTGGCTGCCCCACTTCCCTTTTGGGGCTTGAACAAGAGGAGAAACATGAAGTATCAGAGCCTTGTATGTTCAGCTTGGCACCTTGGGAATCAATTCCCAACAACTCTCTCACCTGGAGAGAATTCTCATGGGATTGACAACCCACTTCTTTAATAACCCATGAGAATGACAACCTTCCTATTCAATCTAGTTCCAAAGATTTCCATGGTACATGTATAGGTACGATAATGGAAGCATGAAGTACGGATGGTAGGAGAGGGGTGATGGTGATAATTATGATGGAATGATAACCAAATGAGCTAAATCCCCCTAAACTTATATGCATGTTCCCAACTTGACACTTGTCATGTTGTGAACTACATGCGCTGCACACATGGACCCCCCCACATGCTGATATGTTCCTCAACTTAGGGACTTAGGACATATAAAATATCCATACTTTATATCTTTAGGAATATTAATAAAATATTCCTTTTGGCTTAAGCCCCTTATCTTATCCTCATTTTCCCCAGACTCTTAGCCCCTCTCTCCCATTTTAGTTGAGTTTATCCCACCATACCATTTTACCTCGTTGGTTTGAAACAATGATGTGTTTTCATTAAATATTGAGTGCGATTACATTTTACAAATATATGCTCACTATCCTTTTAGCTTATGGATCTCCAACCTAATAACCACATAGACACTCTAGCCTCAAAATACATATATACAAAGGAAATTTGGCCCCAAAGTATCTTGGCTCACCAACCTCTATGTACAATTACATTAGATTTACAATTGGGGTTCGGACTAGGGGTATTACAATAATCGCTAAGAAGAGTAAACAAAATAAGATGGGTGACCTTAGTGAAATTGCATATGATTCACTTAACATGGTGAATATTTCCAATAATAGTTGCTCCATACAACCTAGTAATTTGATGATTCAAGATTATTATTATTTCAGTGAGCTAGATCAATTCTACTATATTTTAGATTTTATGTGTTAGGATTGTTTTTTTCAACATTTGGGATGTGGGATACATAGTCCATCTCTAGGAAAAGAGAAGAAATAGATTAGCTAAAACATCATAGACAATAATTGCTAAGACGAGTCAGAAAAATAAGATGTGTGGACTTTATAGAAAAATTGCATCTTATTCCCTCAAAAACACAAATATCTCCAAAAATAGTTGCTTCCTACGACTTAGTAATTTGATATTTTAGAATTACTCTTTCACAATGTGATAGATTAATACTAGTTGATTTTAGATTCACTTTGTTATGAGTATTTTTCTCAATTTTTTGTACCAATGATACACAATCCATCTTTAAGATGAGAGAAGAAATAAATTAGCTAAAACATAGAGACAATAATTGTTACATATAGTTAAAAAAATAATATGTTTGACATTGTTAGAGAAATTGCGTTTATTTTTATCAAAACAAATAATATCACAGAAAATAGTTGCTACATACAAAGTAGTAGTTTAATGTTTTACACATCTATTTAAGATGTGTTAGGATTATTTTTTCAATTCTTTGGACATACGATATGCAATGAAATTCTTAGAAAAATTGCATATGATTCTCTAAAATGGAAAATATAACCAAAGATAATTGCTTCATATATCGTAGTAACTTGATGTTTCATGATCATTCTTTCAGAAAGTGGTAGATTAATATCACTTGCTTTCCTATTCACTAAGTTACAAGTATTTTTGTCAACATTTTAGACCTAAAATACACAATCTATTTTCAAGATGAGCGAGGAAATAAATTAGCTAAAACATAGAGACAATAATTGCTAAGAAGAATGAAAAAAATAATCCAAGAATATCACTAAAAACAAATTGTTAGTACAACCTAGTAATTTGATACTTTAGGCTTATTCTTTCACATTTAATAGATTAACATTTGATAGATTAATATTAGTTGTTTTTGAATTCACTTTGTTATGTGTATTAATGTAAAATTTTTGAACTTGCAATATGCAATATATTTGTAGGACTAGAGAAGAAGAATATTAGAAACAATAATTACTAAGAGGAGTAAAAAACAAAGATGGGTGAACTTCTTAGTGAAATTGAATTTAATTCTCTTAAAATGGTGAATATAACAAAAAAAATAGTTTATTTGCACAACCTAGTAGTTTGGTCTTTTAGTCTTCTTCTTTCAAAGTGTGATATATTAATATCAATTGTGTTCAGATCCATAATGTTAGAAGTATTTTGTCAATGTTTCAAACCTGTGATAAGTCAATCATCAACATGAGCAAAAAAATATATCAACTAAAACGTCATAGACAATAATTTGTAAGAAGAGATAGAAAATAAGATGGGAGATAATAATTGTGAAGAAGAGTTAAAAAAAAATAAGAGCTATAAATATATCAGCTAAAACGTCATAGACAATAATTGCGAAGAAGAGTTAAATATATCAGCTAAAACGTCATAGACAATAATTGCCAAGAAGAGTTAGAAAATAAGATGGGAGACAATAATGGTTAAAAAGAGTTTAAAAAATAAGAGCTATAGAATTGTTAGTGAAATTTAATTTGATTCTCTTAAAAAAAGCAAATATCACCAAAATAGTTTCTCTGTACAAACTAGTAATTTTCTTTTTAGGGATTATTCTTTCGCAATGCGATAGATTAATATTAGTTTATTTAAAATTCACTTTGTCACGAGGTTTTTTTTGACAATATTTCAAAACTGTAATACATCCCGAGGACAAAAGAAAAAATAGATCAACCAAAACATTAGAAAAAATAATTGCTAACAAAAGTTTAAAAAATATGACGGGCGACCTTCTTACAAAAATTCCATAAATTTTTCTCAAAATGTTGAATATCACCTAAAATAGCTACTCCATACAACCTAGTAATTTGATGTTTCCGTATTTTCCATTCACGGTGTTATAGATTAGTACTAGTTTATTTTATATTCATTGTGTTAGGACTATTTTTTTCAATGTTTAGAACTTCTAATACATAAGACAAGACAATGGATGCGATAAAACATCAATGACAATAATTGCTAAGAAGTGTCAAAAAAATATGATGGGTGGCCAAATTGCATATTTTTATCTCAAAATAGTGAATATCACCAAAATTAGTTTCTCGATATAGCTTAGTAGTTTGATGTTTGGATTATTTTTTCACAGTATGATAGATTAACACTATTTGCTTTAGGATTCGCTATGTTAAGAGCATTTTTTTCAATGTTTCAGACCTATGATAGGTAGTCTATTTTCACGATGAGATAATAAATAGATAAACTAAAACATGAGATGTAATACTTACTAAGAAGAGTCACAAAAATAAGATGGGTGACCTTCTTATAAAAATTGCATCTAATTCAAAACCACATATATCACCAAAAATAGTTGCTTCTTATAGCTTAGTAATTTTGTAAAATACCCTAGGAATTAAACCCATTTAAAATTTTACTTCGACACAATAAAAATCAATATAAAGAACACTAATTTATCGATGTGATTAAAACATATTTAAAAACACATGAATGCAACAATTCATCCAAGAAAACATGTTGCATTCATTTAACATTTTACACAACCGAATTAAACATATAAAACAAAACAAAAAACTTATCTATTTAAAGATGAACCAACTTGTTGCATACAAGGGACATTCCTCCCAATGATATGCATTGTTGTTCCATTTCTCTTAATATCAGGCCACCCTTGAGTTGAGGCTATGATTCCACGAGGAGGTCTGGCCCTTTTAGTTTTCCACTCTCCACATTTAGCAACCTAAACCCTAGGTTCTACTCCTACAATGGTTCCAATCCACTAGATTTGTTCTTGTCGACTGATAGATCCTAAGGAATTTGATCCACCTTCTCTACTGTTAGAACAAAGATTGACTCCTGGATTGCAGAAGGAGTAAGCATGATACCCATCAGTTTATATGTCATAGGTTGGTTATAAAGGGTGAACGAATTGGAGTAAACTCATAACATTATCGTTTTAACTCAAAAAACTGGGTTGGAAATTCATAGCTAGGTGAGATCTTGATCTAAATTAGGCCAGTAAGTTTGCACAGTGGTGAGTAGGTGGAGGAAAAACGAGAGAGGAATGAAAGTATGCTCTGGACATGTGGTCTTCCAAAAATCTTTGGAGGAAAAGTCTCAGATATAAGAACCTCTCAGATCTTAAAACTTCAATAGACATAAAATGTTACAAAACCTAATATAATCAAACCTACATTATATAGTCATTACAACACCTGACTGGATCATCCATGCCCTGGCTTTAAGAGTCAGAAGAAAAGAGTAAGGAAGGGGCTCGTTGCCATTAAACAAGAAGTCTCAAATACCAGTCTATAACCAGAGAACCAGAGGCCTCACTAAAACTTTACAATTGGGAGCTTAGCTCTACCATCGATGCTAACAAAATGGAAACAATGCCTACATATACTTAGAACTAGCTCTTCTACCTGAAATGAGATCATGTCATACATTCAAGGCTTTATGTTAATGAGCTTCTCTGTCAGGCTGTGCATGCAGATGTTGGTCAAACTACCCATGCAGTCTTCTGTCGGATGTGATCTATGTCAGGCTAGACTCACAGCCTACCTCTACACTTTGTCCCTTTCTAACCTTCTATTTATGGAAGGAAACAATGTCTCACCCACCTTCCACACTTTCATTAACTGATTCATCGAGATCTGAGTGAACAGAGTCAACGCCCACGCTTGGAAACATGGATGTCTTTCTTTTTCTTTATGCGCCTTGTTGGATGCATATGGGGAAGATTGGTCGGCGACCATGGATGTTGACGAGTAGGAATGAACGAGGCGACCGGTACAAATCTAGTAGGATACAATGCACTTTTGGTGGCCTGGTGGAAGGACATGGCAGTGATGCAATGGGGATAGAGAGTGTGGTGGCGAAGGGAGAGTGGTGACAATCATATAGGTAGATGATGGGAGGTGAGAGGAGGAGGCAGAAAGAGGGATGTGACATTAGATGGGGAGTGGATTACACAAGGCAAGTAGGGATAAGTGAGGATTGGCGCTGACAAAATGGTGGGGAAAGTACAGGTGAGTGGAAGACAAGTGTCAATGGGAGGTGAGGGCGGGAAGTAGAAGCGGTAAGCATT
>SNQJ01S0006413.1:105581-122534 GCA_010110895.2 Picea sitchensis
TTCTATTAGATTTATTTTATCTATTGTTGCTTCTTTTGATCTTGAAGTGGAACAAATGGATGTGAAGACAACATTCCTACATGGGGATCTGGAAGAAGAAATCTACATGAAGCAGCCAGAAGGCTTTGTAGTGAAGGGAAAGAGAGAGCTAGTTTGTAAGCTAAAGAAGTCACTATACTGTCTGAAGCAATCACCTAGGATGTCATACCAAAAGTTTGACACATACATCCTTGGATTGGGATTTGTAAGAAGTAGGGATGATCACTGTGTATATTCCAAGCAGGTTGGTAATCACTTTATTTATGTAGTGTTGTATGTTGATGACATGTTGTTGGTAGGAAATAACATGGATGTTATCAAGGACGTGAAATCCCAGCTATCCTCCAAATTTGACATGAAGGATCTCGGTGTTGCTAACTTCATTCTTGGAATGGATATTAAAAGAGATCATGCAAACATGAAACTCTAGTTGAATCAAAGAAAATATGTTGAGATGATATTGTAGAGGTTTAATATGCATGGAAGTAAACTGGTGAAGGTTCATATTCCTATAGGTGTAAAGTTATCTGCAGATCAGTGTCCTAAGACATAGGAAGAAGAAGAGGACATGTCCCATGTTCCATATCCCAGTGAAGTTGGTAGTTTGATGTATGCAATGGTTTGTACTAGACTAGACATTGCACATGCAGTGGGTTTTTTGAGCAGGTATATGTCAAAACCAAGGAAGGAGAATTGGACAACAGTAAATAGGGTCTTTAGGTTTCTTTGTGGCACCATCAGTTATGGATTGTGCTACCAAGGAAGACCGGTATTGGAAAAAGTGGTGGACATACATGGCTTTGTTGATGCAGACTGGGCTGGAGATTTTGATTCCAAAAGATCTACAGGTGGGTATGCATTTAACCTATTTGGTGGAGCAACCAATTGGATGAGCAAAATATAGGTTGTAGTGGCACTCTCAACTACAGAAGTTGAATACATGGCATCCACTCATGCAAGAAAGGAAGCAATATGGTTACAAAGATTGTGTTCAGTTATTGGGTTGGTACAACAAGCAGTGAGATTATATTGTGACAGTCAGAGTGCAATATTCCTGGCAAAGAACCTAACTTATCATTCGAAGACAAAGCTTATTGATGTTCAGTATCACTTTGTGAGAGACATGGTTGACGAAAAGAAGGTGTTGCTGGAAAAGGTTGACACTTTGAAGAATGTTGCAGATTCATTGACAAAGTCTGTGAGCACAGAAAAGTTCTCCTGGTGTAGAGTAACAATTGGCATTGTTTCCCTGGATTGTTGACTATATAATCCCCTAGGCCCCTGGATGCAAAGAAAACAACAAGTGGGAGAATGTTGGCTATGTGTTATATTCTTTGCATGTGTGTGTGTGTGGGCGCATCAAATACGACAACTACGTCTGATGATCCCTTCACCTAGAGATATTTCATGTGCACCGAGTGATTTCCTAGGGGAGTCCCAGGGGGGGCCAGGTATGCCCCCCCTGGTTACGCGTAGCATTCGGGGCAACTCCCCAAAAATTTTATTTTGGCTGTTTTTGCTATTTTTAGCGGATTTTGCTATTTTTAGCGGATTTGTAAATTAATCCTGGATTAAGGGATTAGGGTTTTGGTATCTATGGAATACCTAAAAACATTGTATATATTGTATGGCGAATGGTGAAATTTGATATAATGAAAATAAGAAAGGTTTTCCCGGTTGAGGGTTTCCGGTATAAAATCTTTGTGTACTTTGTGTATGAGCCATTGCTTAATTTATGTAGTTCTTAAGAATCTATATGCATTTCTTTACTTCACATGTTTAAAACTTACAGTGAGCCACTTGCCTTGGTGCAGTAGTTTCCCTGCTTTGATGACTCAATAAAGCTGGATCCTTTGATGTCAAGTGCCCTTGATCTGTGTGTCCACAATATGATTACTATATGCCTATTGTATGTAGTCGAGGTTGAGCTTTGTTGGTGTTAGTTGTTATGCTATGTCTGAGGTGTCCAATAATGGTGGTAAATAAGGTCGAAGGAGGTCCACGTTGAACACTACATGAAGACCAAGGAAAGGAGGAATGTTGAGCACAAAATAATTATCCCCGACAGCCTTGGAGATGGTGTACAACCCATAACGGAGTGGGCAAAGCTTTTGATGGGGTCCTGTAAGGTGTTCTTTCTGCAAGTGCAACCAAACTTTTTCGCCCACCTGAAACTTATGTGGAACCCGATGTTGATCATGGCGCTTCTTCTACTTTTCATTGGACTTTTGTAGGATATCCTAAACCTATTGGTGGATGTGATGGATCCTATCAATGAACCGGGTGGCTTTGTCAGCTTCATTTGGAGTAGGAGAGGAGTCAGTCGAGGTGACCGCAAGGGGAAGTGAAACATCTATGGGACTCGATGGTTGGAATCCCAACCCCACTTGAAAGGGGTTGTGGCCAATTAATCTATGCAGGGCTATGTTGTAGATATGTTGGACATAGGGAAGACTCTCATCCCATGTGCGAGGGTGCTTGGAATTATACATGTGCAGGATATCCATGATCATTTGATTTACGACCTCGGTTTGGACATATGTCTGGGGGTAGAAGGCCATGGATTTGGTGAGCTTGGTGTCCAGTAGTGACCCGAGGCTCGACGGAAATGTGTTGAGAAATCGAATGTCTCGATCTGAGACAATGGTTTGTGGGATTCCAAAATGTACCCAGACTCGTTCAAAGAAGATCTTGGCAATGGCTTCTGTTGTGATGCTCTTCTTGAAAGTAACCAGAATCACCATCTTAGAAAAGCGATCAACAACCACAAAAAAACAGTGATTTCCCCGCTTGGTGGATAGGATGCCTGACATGTAGTCCATTGATATGGATTCCCATGGCCTGTTTAGAGTAGGAAGAGGGGTGTACAGACCATGTTTCTTAGTGGTTGGTTTGGCAATAGCGTAGGTAGTGTAAGACCTGATATATTTGTTGACCTCCTGTCGAACTTTTTTCCAATAGAAATGTTTTTGTAGCATTTCCACTGTCTTTTCGATGCCGAAGTGTCCTCCCACCTAGCTGTAGTGGGATTCCCAGATCATCTTCTCTCTCTCACTTGATGGAACACATATATGGCCTAGACGACACAAAAACCCATCCTAAAGATGGAAATTATTGACAAATGCCTTTGCACCCAACATTTGGTAGGTGGTGGCGAAGTCTAGCTCTATCTCATAGAGTTGGGGACATACAAAGGTCTCATGGCCACAGGAGTCTAGCACTGTGGTGAGTTCCACGACTGGTGATATGCTGAGGCAATCAGCGATGCAATTGGTTCTTATTGTTTTATACATGATGTTGAGGTGGAATTGATGCAAGTATGTGGACCACTTTTGATGGCGATCATTCTTCAATTTTATTTGTGTCTACATGAACTGCAGTGGCTTATGATCAGTGTGGATCATTGTCTCCCTCCCAAGAATGTAATGTCACCACTGGCAGTAGGCTTGCACAATGGAGTACATTTCTTTGTCGTAAGTAGGGTACTTACCGACAACATATGATAGTGTCACACTATGATAGGCCACAGGGTGGTCGTGCTGCATGAGAACGACGCCCACAACATAGTCCGAAGCATCAGTCTCAATCTCAAAGGGTTGTTGCAGGTCTGGTAGTGAAAGTATTAGGACTGAGCACAAGTTTTACTTCAAATCATCGAACTCTTGTTGTTGGGTCTAGCCCCATGCAAATTTTGCCTTACCACCACCTCTCGTTATTTGTATGAGGGCCCATGCAATATGGGATAATCCCAACACAAACCTGCGGTAGAAATTGGCAAGGACCAAGAAGCTCCAAAGCTCGTTGAGTGTGGTTGGGATGGCCAGTCATGGATGACTTGGATATTAGCTGGATCCACATGTACGCCATGTTGATCAATGATGTAGCCTAGGTAATGGATCCTGTCCATGTTGAAGGATCATTTTTCCAAGTTGGTGTATAGCTTTTGCTACTACAGGGTGTTCAGAACCTGTTGAATATGTTGCAAGTGTTCAACCCAAGTCTTGTTGTAAATGAGAATGTTATCCATATACACCACTACAAACGTATTGGTGAATGGTCACAATATATCATCCATCATCCTCATGAAAGTGGTTGGAGAATTTGTCAGACCAAAGGGCATGACCAACCATTCAAAAAGGCCTTCCTTCGACTTGAAGGAAGTCTTCCATACATTTGTCGGTTCTATCGGGACCTGGTGGTAGCTAGACTTCATATCAATATTATTGAAGTATTTTCCCCCATAATTTGATCAAGGAGGTCGTCGATTCAGGGAATCGGGTATCGGTTTCTGACAGTGATTTTATTCAAAGCTCGGTAATCAATGCAAAGTCACCAGGTTCAATATTTCTTCTATACCAACATGATTGGGCTCCCAAAAGGTGATGAGTTGGGATGGATGTGCCCCTTGTGGAGAAATTCTTGGATCTCTCACTTGATCTCCTCATTCTCTAACAAAGAGCGACAATAGACTAGCCCATTGGCCAGCAGTGCACCGGGGGTCAGATCGATGGGGTGCTTGACCTGGTAGTGTATATGTACCCCGGTATGTGAGGAGAAGATATCTAAGTATTCTTCCACAACCTTATCTACTTTCTTTTGCTGTGTGGAGAGGTCGACCGCAGAGACCCTGGATGTGGCTGTGATTTTTCTCTCATTCTCGAAGCGAATCACGAAGAATACAAACTTCCCCGTTTGAGAGATGACCTTCCTACATTGCTTAGTAGAGATCAAAGAAATAGCACTAGGTGGGACAGCCTCGGGTATCCTGTACAATTTTATGTTCAAAGTAATAATAACACTATGAGGCCTAGACCCGTATACAACATGATGTTTCCATAAATAAGGTTGGCCCAAAATACCATCACAAACTTCGAGAGGAGAAAATTCACATAATACCTCATCTTTGAAGGGATTGATGTCATATGATAGTCAAAACTATTGGTTGACGCGGAGATTTCTTCCTTGGCGGAGCCATCCAATGGTGTAGGGTTATGGGTGCGACGTTATCAGTAGGGCCAACTGCTTGATGACCTCTGCTGAGATGAGGTTCTTTTGGATACCACTATCAATGATGAAGTGCAACAGAGTGCCTTTTACCCACATCTGTGAATGTAAGAGGTGCTCTCCTTTTTCTGGATCATCTGGTTCACCATGTTGGAGCTTGGTGGTAGAAACAACGGCACTGGGTTCCGTATCAATGATTTGTCTTCCCCTTTCTGGTTCTAAATTAGAGTCAGAACCCACATCTGATTCAAAGGCTTTCACTTCAGCCACCAATGTCTACTTTGAGCAGCAGTCAGTAGTGTTATGCCAAGGGATCTTATGGAAGTCGCACCACTTCCCGGTATCTTGATTGGTATTTCCAGTGTGCTTCTTTTCTTGCGGCTTCGACTGGTTGTCCTGATACTTTCCATATTTGCTCTTTCCTTTTTTATATGGGTTAGGGTTGCTCTTTCCTAGCCTTTGTTGTAAGGGGCTCCCCGACCCAAATTGTCGCGTCTTTTGTTAGAGCTTCTGCTCAATTTTGATGGCATATCAGTAGGTCGTGCCTAAGGATGATATGTCTAGAAATTCCATTTTGGTTTGGATGTACCTATGCAGAGTACCGCGATACTTTAGCACCATATGTTGCTCTGAATCTTTGATACCCATCTTGGTGCGCAAGGTATGGAAGGTATTCGTGAAATCTGGCACTACTTGGTCTCTTTCTTACTGCAGTGTGGTCCATTTGGTATACAAGTCGTCATAATTTCCAAAAAGTTAGTATTGTTCCTTAATAGCATCCCTGAAGGATTCCCAGGTGGTTGTGACTGTAAATAATGAGGGTTCATCTTTTTCCTTTTGCTCACAGAATGTTTCCCACCAATCTTTGACATGGGGAATGACTTTGAAGAGAACAAACGTAATATTTTCTCCATTCGAAAAGTTATGGACAGAAAAATACCCTTCTAGTAGATTCAACCACTTGTCTACAACATCTGCATCTATCTGACCTTCAAATATAGAAATATCGAAGTTTATTTGTACCTTGAAGGGGGCGGTGCCTCCGCTCGAAGAAGATGCATCACCTGTTGGTAGTCGTCGAAGGATTTTCACGAAATTATCCATCATCTTGTTCCTCTATTGCATGAGGTCTTCCTCAATCAAAAGTTTGAAAGGATATTTTGTCCCTTCATCTTTCTTTTCTCCTTCCATGAGAGGTCTCTTGGGTGTGCGAGAGCTTTTGTCCTCAAGAGAAACAAGCTCGAGACCTAGTTGGGGACATGCATTAAGATAACAAGGAGCAGACCGCTCTGATACCACTGATCTAGATTTTATGAGCATAATGAAATGACTATATATTATTACCATATGCTTAACACAAAATAACAGAGATACAATAACTCCGGTTTTCTATTTAATAAGGAAATAGGCTGAAAATATAAAATGCAGCAGAAAACAAGCCTGCTGGAATGGTGGCAGCTTCTTTCTAAGAAGAGATGTGATGGATGTGCTCCTTCACAAGAATATCATTACAATGAGGCTCTCAAGGAATTTTTACAATAAATAGGAGTTTCAAAAAACCTAAACATCCAAAAACCTAACCCTAGGAGATGAAGCACCAAAAGTCATGTGGGCCTTGCTTGGGTAAGTCAGTACATCAACTTCCCGGGGCTGTAACGTTTGCATATGATCTCCGTTTTAGGCGTATGATAGCCCATTGGAAATATATATCTGAGGAAAACTCATGATGAAAATTTTCAACTACATCATAACTAAAAAAATGTCGATTAGGGCCTCAAAACGGCTCCGTAATTTTAGGACCCGAAAAACTGCTAAAAATAGTAAATTATCAAAATTGCTAGAAAGTTGTTTTGACCCAATTGGAAAAGGTGGGTGGCCACCGATATACACCTGGATAAATTTAATAAAACATGGGTTGAATACAACCACATTTTGGGAAATGTGAGAGTGAATCTTGAATGCGAAGAAAAGAAAATTTAATTTCCTTCTTGGGATAGTTTTTATTCCATGATTTTGTAGAGAAAGAGAGGAGTGGGGTGCTTAGAAGAGCACTAGGAATGTTATCCATGGAAAGTTAGTTTTTTTGGATGAGTCTTATTCTAGAAAGAAGGTTCTATTCCTGTAATGAAGGTTGTGTGCCTGTAAGGGTGGTTTTGTGCCTCCAAGGGTCATTTCCTACTAAGGAAATTAACCAAGAGCCTTGAGAAGGTGAAATTAACCAATATAATTGCGAAGGTTTTTCGATTAGTTGATAGTTCTCGGAGTCCACAACTATAATATTCATGGACAACATAGTGAAATGAATCCCTATATGGAAGTGGGAATTCCCAAGGTACTGTGTCGTAGATGTTATCATATATGTTGGTAAAGGGGGTGTTCTTCCTTCAGAATGGACACCATGGAAAAAGAATGACAAGAAGTGGGTTAAAAACTAACTTATCATAATTTTTTTGATCGGGCGCTTTATTTTAAGAGGTGCATGGGTTTGAGCGGATGAGATTTGAGTGCTCAGATCCATGACGTAGGTTCCATTCGAGACCCCCCTGGTCGTTCTTCATTTAATGAGGGGGGGGTCTGATATGGTGGTTTCCTAGTGCAGCCCCCCCACTATCCTGGTGCCTTCTTGTGATGTCGGACCCCCTGCACCTAAAACCTATTACAACCTAACCCCCTATCTGATATAATTCTTACCACCCTCACCTCCCACTAACACTTGTCTTCCCTTCACTTGTCCTTTCCCCGTTTTTTTGTCAGCGCCACTCCTCACTTATCCTCGCCTGCCATGTGTGCTCCAGTCCTTGTCTCATGTAACATCCCTCTTTTTGCCTCCTCCTCTCACCTCCCGCCATATCCCTCCCATGTAATCTCCACCTATATGATTGTCCCCACTCTCCCTTTTCCACCACACTCTTTGTCCCCACTGCATCGTTGCCATGTCCTTCCACTAGGCCACCGAACGTGCATCATATCCTACTAGATTTGTACCATTCACCTCACCCATTCCTCCTCCTTAGCATCCATGGTCACCAAAAACTATTCCTTGTATGCATCCAATAAGGTACAAAAAGAGAAAGAATGACAACCACATCTCCAAGCGCAGACGTTGACTCTTTTCACTCAGATCCCGATGAATCAGTTAATGAAAGTGTGGAAGGTGGGTGAGACATCGTCTCCTTCCATAAATAGAAGGTCAAAAAGGGACAAAGCGTAGAGGCAGGTTGTAAGTCTAGCCTGACATAGGTCACGTCCGACAGAAGACTGCATGGTCATTCTGACCAACATCTCCATGCACAAACTAACAGAGAAGCTCATCAACGTAAAGACTTGAATGTATGACATGATTGCATTTCAGGCAGTGGATCCAATTCTAAGTATATGTAGGCATTTTTTCCATTTTGTTAGCATCGATTTTAGAGCTAAGCTCCCAATTATAAAGTTTTAGCAAGGCCTCTCATTCTCTGGTTATAGAATGGTATTTGAGACTTATTTTTTAATGGTAGCTAACCCCTTCCTTACTCTTTTTTTTTGACTCTTAAAGCTCGGGCATGGATGATCCAGTTAGGTGTTGTAATGACTATATAATGTAGGTATGATTATATTGGTTTTTGCAGCATTTTAAGTTTCTTGAAGATTTCAGATCTAAGAGAATCTCATATTTGAGACTTTTCCTCCAAAGGATACTAGAAAACCAGATGTCCAAAGAAGACTTTCATTCCTCTCTCATTTTTTCTCCACCTACTCACCACTATGAAAACTTACTGGCCTAAGTTAGATCAAGACCTCACCTAGCTCTATATTTCCAACCGAGTTTTCTGAGCTAAAATGATATTGTTCTAAGTTTACTCACATTCGGTCACCCTTTATACACAACCTGTGAAATATAAACTGATGGGTATCGGTCCTACTCCTGCTGCAATACAGGAGTGAATCCTAGTGCTAATATTTATGGCGTCGTTGTTGGGGATGAATTTGAATATTTTCCCTAGGATTGAACGACAAATCTTACTGGTTCTGAAGGTGCATCAAAGCCCAGTACATCAAGATTGAGACTGTGCACCTCGTGACTCCATTATTTCAGTCGTGGCTTCTAGAGGCAGACAAACGAGGTCTACTCCACAACTTCCCCTAGAAACACTTGAAGAAAACCCAGAGAATATTATCAGAAACGGAAAGTCCCTCGAACTACATACTTCCACTGTTGAACCAAGTATATTTGATGATCTTCAATCTCCTCCTGTAATAACTCCAATTTCTTCTTCTCATTCTACTGTTATACCTTCTATCTGAGTTTCCCAAATATTAAATTTTCGGAGTGTTCTTGCTGAGTTTTCCTCTCTTGGTCTAGGACTTGAGGGAGAAATCCTTGTCACTCCACTCTCCCCTGAAATTGTACCATGGTTTAGATCCAGTGCCTCAGAAGATTTGCCTAACCTGGGTTTCACCACTCCTCCTCCTATTACGGTTGTTATTACCACATAAATATGGACCTCAAATCCCCCTAGCCTTTCATATCTCTCTCAATCATCTGTTGTTTCCTTTTCCTCCTGGAAGCTCAGCTCCAGCCTCCCTGTCCTAACTCCTTCACCTCCGAGTTCTCCTCAATCTCACATCCCTATGGCAGGTGCCAATCCTCCCAGAAACCGAATGGATTCCATAGTGGCTACAATATATGCCCCTCTAATTCTACCTCAGCCCATGAATCCTCTCCCTGCTGGAGATTACTTAGAGTATATGCCTAAATTCACTGGAGAGGAAGACATCACTGCTGAGGAGCACCTTGTTGTTTTCTACAGTTATGCAGACAACCTAAACATTGAAAATGAAGATGTTTGGATGAGAGTTTGTGTCCAGAGCCTTGATGGTGAGGTTAGGAAATAGTTTAGAGGATTGAAGCCTATATCTATTGCTAGAATTGAGGCTCTAGATGATGCCTTCTTGAGGCAGTCGGGGGATAAAAAATATTGTATGTATTATATCATAGATTTTGGATCCCTAAAGAGGGAAGAGGGAGAATCTATCTCCGACTTCTCCAAAATATTAAAAAATATGTACAATAAGATCCCTAATGAGATAAAGCCTACATAATTCTATGCCAAAATCACTTATGCTACCACCTTTGACCCTTATTTCTGCCTCCTTCTCAGAGAAAGAAGAGTTTCTTCCTTGGCTAACATGAAAGATGCAACCCTGTAAGTAGAATCCAATGTGTTGGCAGTTGATAGGCTTAGAAGCAAGTCTAATAGAGAAAAGGGAAGGAGAGGAGCTGATACCTCAACCTCTGGTTCTTCTGCAGCTCACCCTCAGGTAGATGAGTTGACAAAAATGGTAAAGTCCCTGTTTGGAGAGATGGAGAAAATGAAAATGGAGGAGAGGCTAACCTACATAAATCCTCAACATTGATAACAGAGGCAACTTCAGAAGGTTGAACAACAATGCTCCTCAGATCATGTCAAGGGAACAAAGATACAGAGATAGAAGAAATCATAAAATCCAGACTCCTCTCCAAAACAACCTTGTTATTGATGAGGAGAGAGGAGAAGAAGAGCTTGACCCTAAAATTCACTGTATTGGAGACACCTCCCCTTTTCCCCATTTGACTCAATCCACCTATGAGGAGTCCCTCGTGAACAATAAAATAAATGAGTTGAGTAAGGGGGATAAAGCTAGTATCAAACCCAATAAATTTAACCTCCAGTCAAAGAAGAAAGAAGTGCAGTCTGACATCCCTCATCAACCTCTCATAAACGAAAATCCTGCTAAGCTCACAACAACCACTTCTAATGAAAGGAAAACTCATAATCTCTCACCAATAGCCAAAGACCCTATCCTATAGGTGAGAGAAATTCTAAAGCCTCCTTCCTCCTTTAACTCTGAGCATGAAATGCAGAAAATTAGGATTCTTGTCCCCCTTTCAAAGCTAGTTAAACATGAATATTTCAAAATGTCTCTCTTTAAACTGTTGCAGTCTGATACACCTCAGTTTTCCTCAGACTCGGTGAATATCCAAGATGAAAAACCAACAGTCATCTTAGGCCCTACGGTAGAATATAAAGATGATTCATCCCCTCCCTTCTACACATCTCTAAACATAAATGACAAGGTGTTGCATAATTGCCTGATGGATTAAGGGGCTTCCCATAACCTCATGCCTAAAATAGTCAAGGAAGAGCTCAGGATGGAAGTAACAAAGGCCTATCATGATTTGAACTCTTTTGATTCAAGGAGGGTGCAATGTCTTGGGGTCATCAAATATTTGGTGGTAACCCTGTTTCAGCTGCCCATGAAGAGTGTGGTCATGGATATCGTGGTAGACGATGTACCTCCCAGGTTTGGCATGTTATTGTCATGATCTTGGATTAAAAGGCTTGGGAGAACACTACATATGGACTTCACATATGCTACCATCCTAATATTTGGAGGGGAACACAGAAGATTGTACAGAGAAGATCATCTGGCCTACATTGTTAGTAATGAAACAAACCCCACCAATCATCCTATCTTTTCCCTAGATACTGATTTAGGATCCATTTTACTGCAACTCACCAACACCCTTGAGCCTCCTCTTCAACTCAAAAAGTAGGCAATTAACCCCCACAAAGATTATTCCCCACTTACTTTTGTATGGAAAATTCTCTTTGATAGAGCTTCCCCTAAAGGTGGTGCTAGAGCTGGGGTAATTTTGGTTTCCCCTCTTCAAGAAACTATATATTTGTCATAAAAGTTAGAATTTGAAGCTACCAATAATGTGGCAGACTATGAGGCTCTTGTTTTGGGCTTAAGGGCTGCAAAGGACATGGGAATTAAAGAAATATATGTGTTTGGGGATGTTGAGATGATTATTCAGCAGATCAAAAATATTTATCAGGCCAAACACCCTCGGCTTAGGAGTTACATAAATGAATGCTAGAACCTCATTGACAATTTTTTCCTGGATTTCAATATATCATTTATTCCAAGAGGAGAAAACACTGTGGTTGATTCCCTGGCTATTTCAACAAGCAATTTTAGAGTCCCTCCGCCACCCAAGCTCAGGTATGATGTAGAAGTGAAATATAGGCCCTCTATACCTGACAATGTCAAACATTTAAAGGTTTTTGAGGATGATCTTGAAATCAAAAGATTCCTGGAGACTGTTGAGGAATTCTTTGCATTGCACATTGATCAAGACCTTGATCCTAAAGTTGATCCCTATGCTGATGATTTTATGGACAAGATTTTTGATCATCATATCATTCAATTGACTAGAAATAACATCCCCAAAGGACTAGTTCCTTTGGAAATGCTTTTTGATAGAAATGATGTGGCAGTAAAGGGAAAAATCTCAAATGATGATGTTGATGTGGCTGCGTGAAATATTGGCACAGAGGAGAATCCAAAGTTTCTCAAGTTGTCTAATAGCTTGGAAAAGCAGCAGAGGACCGAGTATATTGAGTTATTAAAAAGAATTTTCTGATGTATTTTCTTGGACCTATGAAGACCTCAAAACATACGACACAACTATCATTGAGCATAACATCCCATTGAAGGAAGAATACAAACCATTTAGGAAAAAGTTGAGACAGATAAACCCTATGTTACTTCCTATCATGGAGAAGGAGGTAAATAATCTTTTGGATGCCCAAATCATTGTCCCCCTAAGATAGTCAGAATGTGTAGCCAACCTGGTCCCGGTGAGAAAGAAGAATGGAGAGATCAGGATTTGTGTCGACTTCAAAAATCTGAATAGGAGCTCAAGGAAGGACAATCACCCCTTGCCAAAGATGGAACATATATTACAAAGGGTAACTGGTGCATCAAGGATATCCATGACTGATGGCTTTTCGGGCTACAATTAGATATCAGTCCTGCTGAGGACAGAGAAAAAACAACCTTCACCATGCCTTTGAGCACATTCATGTATGCCAAAATGCCTTTTGGATTGATGAATGCATGGGAAAAATTTCAGCGAGACATGGACATAGCCTTCATTGAGGAAAAGGATCATTTAGTTGTGATCTATCTGGATGACATAACAGTCTTTTCTAGATCTGATAAGGAACATTGATGTCATCTGAGGAAGGTCTTCTTGAAATGCAAAAGGTTTGGTCTTTCCTTAAATCCCAAAAAATCTTTGGTTGCCATGAAGGAGGGAAAGTTGTTGGGGCATATAGTATCTGCTGAGGGAGTGAGGATTCATCCCAGTAGGGTGGATGCAATTAAAACCCTGCCCCTTCCCAAGTCTAGGAAATAAGTCCAGTCTTTTTTGGGCAAGATTAACTTTCTCAGGTTTGTTTCAAATTTTGTTGAATTATTGAAGCATATCACAACCATTCTCAAGAATGGGAATGAAATAAAGTGGACTATTGAACCCAGGGAATCCTTTAGCCAGATTAAGAAAGCATTGAATGAATCCCCCGTGTTGATTAGTCCTGACTATCCCAAGGATTTTTTGATTTTTTCTTTTTCTTCTTTTGATATAGTAGCAATTGTTTTGTTGCAGAACAATGCTGAGGGATTGGAGTAGCCTATTTCCTTTATTAGAAGATCACTGAGGGATGCTAAGATCAGGTATGACATCATGGAAAAGAAAGCCTATGCATTGGTGAAATCCCTTAACTATTTTAGGATATATGTTCTTCATTCAAGGGTTATTGCATATGTCCCTTCAGCTATTGTGAAGGACATTCTCATCTAGACCGACATAGATGGAAGAAGGAGAAAGTGGATTGCCAAAATCCTTGAGTTTGATCTTGAGATAAATCCCACCAAACTAATTAAAGGTCGGGGTTTAGCTAAGCTGTTGGCTGAATCTAATTGTAAGGATCTAGGGTTAACTTCATCAACATTTTCTCAGAAAATCAGGAGGCTGAATTTTTTGATGGAAATCCTCAGGGCACCCCTCCATTGGCAAATTGCACCTGGTATAAAGATATTATGTTCTTTCTAGAGAAGTTGAGGCCCCCTGATGGTATGGGAAAAAGAGAGGCAAGGTCTTTAAAGCTCAAAGAAATCATTTATTGCCTTATTGACCAACTCTTATATTGGAAGGACCCTCTAGGAGTTCTTATGAGATGTCTAAACCCACAGGAGGCCCAAAGAACTATGTTTGATTTTCATAGCAGCCTATGTGGATGACATCATTTCTGGAAGACCACAGCCTACAAAATTCTCAGGGCTGGGTACTACTGGCCCACTTTTTTCACTGATGTCTACAAAGAGATCAGAGCCTGTATCAAATGTCAAAACTTCTCAGAAAGCTACAACTCAAATCCTTTCCACTGAAGCTTGTAGTAGCTTCAGAACCCTTTCAGCAATGGGAGTTGGACTTCATTGGGGAAATTTATCCTCCTTCAAGTGGTTAACACAGGTGGATCCTAACTGCAATAGACTATTTTGCTAAGTGGATAGAAGCTATCCCCACAAGGAGATCTTCCCACAAGGTTATTATCATCTTCCTAGAGGATATCATAGAAAGGTTTGGTTGTCCAAATAGGATCATCACTGATAATGATGCATCTTTCAAGTCTGGGCCTTTGATCAAGTTCTTTGAGAATTTTGGGATTTCATTAATTCACTCCACTCCTTATTATCCAAGGAAATGGACTGTCATAGTCCTCTAACAAAATTCTGATCAAGATTATTAAAAGGATGTTAGAAGACAATAAGAAGGCATGGGATTCAAAGCCAAAATTTTCTTTGTGGGCTAATCGAGTGACAACAAAATGATCCATAGGTATCTCCCCTTTCCGACTTGTTTATGGAACAAAATTTGTTTTCCCTTTTCAGGTGGCTCTACCTGTAGAAAAATTCTTTTAGGATTATCAAGGAGATATTGATGATATGATTAGAAGGATTCATCAACTGGTGGAAGTGCGGGAGACCAGAGAGAAGGTGACGGACAAAGATCATAACCGTTAGCAAAGGATCAAACAAGCCTTCGACAGGAAGAGCAGAAAAGGAGATTTCCAGCTGGAAGATATATTGCTTAAATGAGATGCACCCACGCAGAACAGAGGAAAGAACAAATTTTTTTAAGCCCTGTGGATTGGGCCTTTCACAATCTCTAAAGTATTTTCAAGCAATACTTACAGGTTGTAGGACTTGAAGGGAGAAGAATTTTTTAATGGCCCTGTGAATCGGCATCTCCTGAAGAAATGTTTTACTTGAGCCATAAGTGGCTTTCCTATATTTGTAAATATTTTTTTCCTGTTTGTCTCTTTGGTTTTAATAAATGACTCCATAGCCCAATAGTAAGGCACTGAAGCTGCAAAAAAGTTGTTTGAGTCTTGCAGGGAGGGCTCTATCCCCATGGAGCCTAATGTTATCACATATGTTGGTAAAGGGGGTGTTCTTCCTTCAGAATGGACACCATGGAAAAATAATGAAAATAAGTGGGCTAAAAACCAACTTAACCTAAGTTTTGTGATCTGACGGTTTATTTTAAGAGGTACGTGGGTCTGAGCGGATGAGATCTGCGCACTCAAATCTATGACACAGGTTCCATTCCAGACTCCCCCCCCCCCATCATTCTTCCTTTAACAAGGGTGGGGGGTATGAAATGGTGGTTTCCTAGTGTGGGCCATCCACTATCATGGTGCCTCCTCGTGATGTCGAACCCCCCCCACCTAAAACGTCTTACCACCTACCCCCCCCNCGCCCTCACCTCCCATTGACACTTGTCTTCCACTGACGTGTACTTTCCCCACCATTTTGTCAGTGCCAATCCTCACTTATCCCCACTTGCCATGTGTAATCCACTCCCCATCTAATGTCACATCCCTCTTTCTGCCTCCTCCTCTCACCTCCCGTCATCTGCCTCCCATGTCATCTCTACCTATATGATTGTCCCCACTCTCCCTTCGCCACCACACTCTCTATCCCCATTGCATCGTTTCCATGTCCTTCCACCAAGACACCAAATGTGCATCATATCCTACTAGAGTTGTACCAGTCGCCTCGTTCATTCCTACTCGTCAGCATCCATGGTCGCTGACCAATCTTCCCCATATGCATCCAACAAGGCGCAGAAAGAAAAAGAAAGACATCCATGTTTCCAAGCACGGGCGTTGACTTTGTTCACTCAGATCCCTATGAATCAGTTAATGAAAGTGTGAAAGGTGGGTGAGACATCATTTCCTTCCATAAATAGAAGGTTAGAAAGGGACAAAGCGTAGAGGTAGGCTGTGAGTCTAGCTTGACATAGATCGCATCCGACAGAAGACTGCATGGGTAGTTTGACCAACGTCTGCATGCACAACCTGACAGAGAAGCTCATTAACATAAAGCCTTGAATGTATGACATGATCTCATTTCAGGTAGCAGAGCTAGTTCTAAGTATATGTAGGCATTGTTTCCATTTTGTTAGCATCGATGGTAGAGCTAAGCTCCCAATTGTAAAGTTTTAGTGAGGCCTCTGGTTCTCTGGTTATAGACTGGTATTTGATACTTCTTGTTTAATGGCAACGAGCCCCTTCCTTACTCTTTTCTTCTTACTCTTAAAGACAGGGCATGGATGATCCAGTCGGGTGTTGTAATGACTATATAATGTAGGTTTGATTATATTGGGTTTTGCAACATTTTATGTCTATTGAAGTTTTCAGATCTGAGAGCTTCTTATATCTGAGACTTTTCCTCCAAAGATTGTTGGAAGACCAGATGTCCAGAGCATACTTTCATTCCTCTCTCGTTTTTCCTCCACCTACTCACCACTATGCAAACTTACTGGCCTAATTTAGATCAAGATCTCACCTAGCTCTGAATTTCCAACCCAGTTTTCTGAGTTAAAACGATATTGTTGTTTACTCCAATTTGTTCACCCTTTATAAACAACCTATGACATATAAACTGATGGGTATCAGGCTTACTCCTTCTGCAATCCAGGAGTGAATCTTTGTTCTAACAGTAGAGAAGGTGGATCAAATTCCTTAGGAT
>SNQJ01S0006413.1:126897-145392 GCA_010110895.2 Picea sitchensis
AATGCTTACCGCTTCTACTTCCCGCCCTCACCTCCCATTGACACTTGTCTTCCACTCACCTGTACTTTCCCCACCATTTTGTCAGCGCCAATCCTCACTTATCCCTACTTGCCTTGTGTAATCCACTCCCCATCTAATGTCACATCCCTCTTTCTGCCTCCTCCTCTCACCTCCCATCATCTACCTATATGATTGTCACCACTCTCCCTTCGCCACCACACTCTCTATCCCCATTGCATCACTGCCATGTCCTTCCACCAGGCCACCAAAAGTGCATTGTATCCTACTAGATTTGTACCGGTCGCCTCGTTCATTCCTACTCGTCAACATCCATGGTCGCCGACCAATCTTCCCCATATGCATCCAACAAGGCGCATAAAGAAAAAGAAAGACATCCATGTTTCCAAGCGTGGGCGTTGACTCTGTTCACTCAGATCTCGATGAATCAGTTAATGAAAGTGTGGAAGGTGGGTGAGACATTGTTTCCTTCCATAAATAGAAGGTTAGAAAGGGACAAAGTGTAGAGGTAGGCTGTGAGTCTAGCCTGACATAGATCACATCCGACAGAAGACTGCATGGGTAGTTTGACCAACATCTGCATGCACAGCCTGACAGAGAAGCTCATTAACATAAAGCCTTGAATGTATGACATGATCTCATTTCAGGTAGAAGAGCTAGTTCTAAGTATATGTAGGCATTGTTTCCATTTTGTTAGCATCGATGGTAGAGCTAAGCTCCCAATTGTAAAGTTTTAGTGAGGCCTCTGGTTCTCTGGTTATAGACTGGTATTTGAGACTTCTTGTTTAATGGCAACGAGCCCCTTCCTTACTCTTTTCTTCTGACTCTTAAAGCCAGGGCATGGATGATCCAGTCAGGTGTTGTAATGACTATATAATGTAGGTTTGATTATATTAGGTTTTGTAACATTTTATGTCTATTGAAGTTTTAAGATCTGAGAGGTTCTTATATCTGAGACTTTTCCTCCAAAGATTTTTGGAAGACCACATGTCCAGAGCATACTTTCATTCCTCTCTCGTTTTTCCTCCACCTACTCACCACTGTGCAAACTTACTGGCCTAATTTAGATCAAGATCTCACCTAGCTATGAATTTCCAACCCAGTTTTTTGAGTTAAAACGATAATGTTATGAGTTTACTCCAATTCGTTCACCCTTTATAACCAACCTATGACATATAAACTGATGGGTATCATGCTTACTCCTTCTGCAATCCAGGAGTCAATCTTTGTTCTAACAGTAGAGAAGGTGGATCAAATTCCTTAGGATCTATCAGTCGACAAGAACAAATCTAGTGGATTGGAACCATTGTAGGAGTAGAACCTAGGGTTTAGGTTGCTAAATGTGGAGAGTGGAAAACTAAAAGGGCCAGACCTCCTCGTGGAATCATAGCCTCAACTCAAGGGTGGCCTGATATTAAGAGAAATGGAACAACAATGCATATCATTGGGAGGAATGTCCCTTGTATGCAACAAGTTGGTTCATCTTTAAATAGATAAGTTTTTTGTTTTGTTTTATATGTTTAATTCGGTTGTGTAAAATGTTAAATGAATGCAACATGTTTTCTTGGATGAATTGTTGCATTCATGTGTTTTTAAATATGTTTTAATCACATCGATAAATTAGTGTTCTTTATATTGATTTTTATTGTGTCGAAGTAAAATTTTAAATGGGTTTAATTCCTAGGGTATTTTACAAAATTACTAAGCTATAAGAAGCAACTATTTTTGGTGATATATGTGGTTTTGAATTAGATGCAATTTTTATAAGAAGGTCACCCATCTTATTTTTGTGACTCTTCTTAGTAAGTATTACATCTCATGTTTTAGTTTATCTATTTATTATCTCATCGTGAAAATAGACTACCTATCATAGGTCTGAAACATTGAAAAAAATGCTCTTAACATAGCGAATCCTAAAGCAAATAGTGTTAATCTATCATACTGTGAAAAAATAATCCAAACATCAAACTACTAAGCTATATCGAGAAACTAATTTTGGTGATATTCACTATTTTGAGATAAAAATATGCAATTTGGCCACCCATCATATTTTTTTGACACTTCTTAGCAATTATTGTCATTGATGTTTTATCGCATCCATTGTCTTGTCTTATGTATTAGAAGTTCTAAACATTGAAAAAAATAGTCCTAACACAATGAATATAAAATAAACTAGTACTAATCTATAACACCGTGAATGGAAAATACGGAAACATCAAATTACTAGGTTGTATGGAGTAGCTATTTTAGGTGGTATTCAACATTTTGAGAAAAATTTATGGAATTTTTCTAAGAAGGTCGCCCGTCTTATTTTTTAAATTTTTGTTAGCAATTATTTTTTCTAATGTTTTGGTTGATCTATTTTTTCTTTTGTCCTCGGGATGTATTACAGTTTTGAAAAATTGTCAAAAAAAACTCTTAACAAAGTGAATTTTAAATAAACTAATATTAATCTATCGCATTGCGAAAGAATAATCCCTAAAAGAAAATTACTAGTTTGTACAGAGAAACTATTTTGGTGATATTTGCTTTTTTTTAGAGAATCAAATTAAATTTCACTAACAATTCTATAGCTCTTATTTTTTTAACTCTTTTTAACAATTATTGTTTCCCATCTTATTTTCTAACTCTTCTTGGCAATTATTGTCTATGACGTTTTCGCTGATATATTTAACTCTTCTTCGCAATTATTGTCTATGACGTTTTAGCTGATATATTTATAGCTCTAATTTTTTTTAACTCTTCTTAACAATTATTATCTTCCATCTTATTTTCTATCTCTTCTTAGAAATTATTGTCTATGACGTTTTAGCTGATATATTTTTTGGTTCATGTTGATGATTGACTTATCCCAGGTTTGAAACATTGACAAAATACTTCTAACATTATGGATATGAACACAACTGATATTAATATATCACACTTTGAAAGAATAAGATTAAAAGACCAAACTACTAGGTTGTGCAAATAAACTATTTTTTTGTTATATTCACCATTTTAAGAGAATTAAATTCAATTTCACTAAGAAGTTCACCCATCTTTGTTTTTTACTCCTTTTAATAATTATTGTCTCTAATATTCTTCTTCTCTAGTCCTACAAATATATTGCATATTACAAGTCCAAAAATTTTACATTAATACACATAACAAAGTGAATTCAAAAACAACTAATATTAATCTATCAAACTGTGAAAGAATAAGCCTAAAGTATCAAATTACTAGGTTGTACTAACAATTTGTTTTTAGTGATATTCTTGGATTATTTTTTTCATTCTTCTTAGCAATTATTCTCTCTATGTTCTAGTTAATTTATTTCCTCGCTCATCTTGAAAATGGATTGTGTATTTTAGGTCTAAAATGTTGACAAAAATACTTGTAACTTAGTGAATATGAAAGCAAGTGATATTAATCTACCACTTTCTGAAAGAATGATCATGAAACATCAAGTTACTACGATATATGAAGCAACTATCTTTGGTGATATTTTCTATTTTAGAGAATCATATGCAATTTTTCTAAGAATTTCATTGCAAATCGTATGTCCAAAGAATTGAAAAAAATAATCCTAACACATCTTAAATAAAACAGTATTCATCTATGACACTAAGAAAGAATGTGTAAAACATTAAACTACTACTTTGTATGTAGCAACTATTTTTTGTGATATTATTTGTTTTGATAAAAATAAACACAATTTCTCTAACAATGTCACACATATAATTTTTTTTAACTATATGTAACAATTATTGTCTCTGCGTTTTAGCTAATTTATTTCTTCTCTTACCCTAAAGATGGATTGTGTATCATAGGTACAAAAAATTGAGAAAAATACTCATAACAAAGTGAATCTAAAATCAACTAGTATTAATCTATCAAATTGTGAAAGAGTAATCCTAAAACATCAAATTACTAAGTCGTAGGAAGCAACTATTTTTGCAGATATTTGTGTTTTTGAGGGAATAAGATGCAATTTTTATAAAAGGTCCACACATCTTATTTTTTTGACTCGTCTTAGCAATTATTGTCTATGATGTTTTAGCTAATCTATTTCTTCTCTTTTCCGGGAGATGGACTATGTATCCCACATCCCAAATGTTGAAAAAAATGATCCTAACACATAAAATCTAAAATATAGTAGAATTGATCTAGCTCACTGAAATAATAATAATCTTGAATCATCAAATTACTAGGTTGTATGGAGCAACTATTATTGGAAATATTCACCATGTTGAGTGAATCATATGCAATTTCACTAAGGTCACCCATCTTATTTTGTTTACTCTTCTTAGCGATTATTGTAATACCCCTAGTACAAACCCCAATTGTAAATATAATGTAATTGTAAATATAGGTTGGTGATCCAAGATACTTTGGGGCCAAATTTCCTTTGTATGTATGTATTTTGAGGCCAGAGTGCCTATGTGGTTATTAGGCCGGAGATCCATAAGCTAAAAGGATAGTTAACATATATTTGTAAAATGTAATCATACTCAGTATTTAATGAAAACACATCATTGTTGCACACCAACGAGGTAAAAGAGTATGGGGGGATAAACTCAAATAAAATGGGAAAGGGGGGCTAAGAGTCTAGGGAAAATGAGGATAAGCTAAGGGGAGCAAGCCAAAAGGAATATTTTATTAATACTCCTAAAAATATAAAGTATAAAGTATGGATATTTTATATGTCCTAAGTCCCTAAGTTGAGGAACATATCACCATGTGGGGGGGTCCATGTGTGGGGCCCATGTAGTTCACAACATGACAAGTGTCAATTTGGGAACATGCACATAAGTTTAGGGGGATTTAACTCATTTGGTTATCATTCCATCGTAATTATCACCATCACCCCTCTCCTACCAGCCGTACTTCATGCTTCCATTAACGTACCTATACATGTACCATAAAAAGCTTTGGAACTAGATTGAATAGGAAGGTTGTCATGCTCATGGGCTACTAAATAAGTGGGTTGTCAATCCCATGAGAATTCTCTCTAGGTGAGAGAGTTGTTGGGAATTGATTCCCAAGGTGTCAAGATGAATATACAAGGATATGATACTTCATGTTTCTCATGTTGTTCAAGCCCCGAAAAGGGAAGTGGGGCAGCCAAAGGACTATTGAGTAAAGAATGGGAACAATTCCCGGGGTGGGACACCCATATGGGAAATGAGGGACTATAGACTATTAGCTTGAGTTTCCACCTAAGTAATAGTTTTTATGTTTTTTGAGAGACCTTAGCCTCGGTTAGGATTCCTTTTCCTAGGTGGAGTTTTATCCCCAACTCAGGATTGACCTACTGCTAAGAGTTATGAGTAGTGTGGTCTAAGGCTAGGAGGAACCTGGAAGGTTTGCACGTAGTTGGTGACATTTTACCAAAGATAAGTGCAAATTGTGTGGTTGGTTTATGTGTTTTGTGTTAATTATGCATTTTATTTCATGATTTTTCTTCTATATGTTGTATATATATGCTTGTTGCTATTTTGTATGAATTTATACAATTTGTGTGGGGATGTTGCAATATGGTATCATAGCTATAGGTTTGACATTGATCCTGGATGCACTAATTTTGTAGAATACCTAAGGAGAAATTCACAGAGAATCAATTTATCGAGTATGTCTGCAACTCGTATGATAAATATACTGGAGTGAAATTTGGGAAATTTCACATGAAATTTGCATGAATCAAGCCCAATAAATAATAATATCCACTTTGAATATTTAGTTTGGAGAGTTTTGTTATGGAATTGGTTGAATTTCATGTTTGGAGAGAACCCATGGTGAAATTGAGCGAAATTAGACAAAAGCCCCAAATTCTGCAGTTGAATTAGGGAGAATTCGATGGGAAGGATGTATAACTTCATATGCAGATGTTAAATTGGTATTTATAGGGACAAATTTGGTTTTATGAAGAAAATATAGAGTTTCAATGGTCACCATTGAAACAATTTCAAAATTTTATGATACTCGGTATTTTGGAAAATTTCAACAATAGGTGAAATTGGGAATTTCTCCATACCGTGATGTTAACCTGATGTGGAGGGTACGTGTCAGATGACGTGGAAGAGTGGTGATGTGTATGAATATAGTGGCTATGAAATGGTGGCAGGTACATGGTGTTATGGTAGAAAAGGTTCCATGCGAGTTGGTGCCACAGAGGCAGTGCCTTCCTACCTTGCATAACCCTGAATCCCAGACACGCAAAAACCCCACGTTAATTGTGGGGGAGGTCCAAGTGTTCACATTAACCATAGGTCTAGGGGTGGGGAGGGCGCAATGAGCGAGGTATTGACATGTCACCATTGTCTTAATCGTGGTTAGATTTTGCATCCCCTACCCCCTTGGTTAACAGTCGATAGGTCGAGCGGCCTGCAATCCAACAAGGGTCTTCGATTGTCATCGACACCTTTCGCACCATGAATTTTATATCATTGGGCATGGAAATATGCACACACATTGAGAATGGGTGCGGGATGGGATCCTCCCATCTGTGTGACCCAATAAAAACATGCAACGAAGGAAAGCAAGGCCTACGAATCTATATGTGTGTGTGTGTGTGTGTGTGTAGTAATGTGTGTGTTATAGAGGTAAAGAAGAGAATGAAGAGGGAAATGGGGTTGACGTGACCAAGGAGCTTACAAAGTTTATTTTCATAGATTCCAATTGCATCAGGATTTCATGTGAACATCCCAATCATATAAATTAATATAAATTCTTCTGAAATTAATGAAAGTAATGGGAAAACATTTCATGTTTTCTAGGACAATAACCTGCAAGCCATTTTCGGAGGCCTAAATGACAATTTTGAGAAGTCAAATTTTAAATTGTACGACCTTATAGGAATCCTTACAAGAAAATTAGTTTCTACACCTCAAATAATAGAGTTGAGAGAGATATTTCTAATGGTGTAAACCATTCTTCAAATAGATTCATAATGAGGGAGTTATAGGCCAAACAATGGAGAGTAAATTTTAAGACCTAGTGAACTTCTAAGGGCCATAACTTCTTTCTCCGGAATCAGATTTGGAGATAGGAGTAGTATACATAAATATATTTAGCCATAGAATAAATCAATGGTGTCAAAATATAAATCTAGGCACACAAAAATGCATGAGAGGGCATAGAAGGTACCTGTAGCATTCAAGGCCAAAAACATTAAATGGCATGAAACTTCGACAGGTAATATCTAGTAGCCCAGAACCCAGATAGAGGTGAAACTTGTAAAAATTGTCCAAAATATGATGATGAAGAAACCTATTTTGGATCCTTCCAAAATTCCAAAAGAGAAGGTAAAAAGATGTATAAACATAGTTCATAATTGCACATGGTTGAGGGGTGTTTAGAAGGAATTAATAGGCAATATCAAATGAACACAACTTTATGTTGATAACTCATAATTGAGCAAGGAATCATTAATTGCAAAGGTCTTGGACATGGGAGTCCAAATATTCACCTAGAAAATTGAGTTGGACTATTAAATTCAAAATGAATCAGAATAAAATATTTTGATATTCTCATAGAGAAAAAGTGTGCATAGTCTCTATAGATTTCATAATTATTTAGTCTAACAAATCTTGATTCCAGCACATTTTGTAGATTTAACAAAAAATAGATCAAACAAATATCAACAAAGAATTCAAAACCATGCAAGGAGTAGAACATACACAGATGGATTGCAGCCATGAATATGAGATCAGAGGGATATATGTTAGTATGGGTAATGAAGGTACAAATTCAAATGGACATGGAGAAGGAAGGGAAGAAATAATTAACTTGGTGGAGAGCATTATTATTTTTCAAAAGGATGTCCAAAGTTATAGAGATGATAATAAGAGGATTATGAAATCGAAGGAGTAGCAAGAAGACTTCAACATTATGTTGATTCAAAGCTTGGAGAGAATAAAGAAGAATATGGATAAGGATACTAAGTCAAACAAATAAAGGAGTCATAGGTATAGTGATGAGACAAGAAGAAAAATATTTTTTGACAAGAATCACCATCACTCTCCAAATAATTTAGCTAGGAGAGAACACAATAGTTCAATCCCATCCCCTATCAAGAAGCATAAGAGGATGTCTAGGGTGGATGAGCTACAACTTGGAGAAATGAATAAAATCAATCCTCCTACATTTGATGGTGAGCACAAGAAGGATGAGGATATAGAGACCTGGTTACTAGAAATGAGAAAGCACTTTCAGTTACATAACTACTCATCATAGGAAGAAGGAAGAATTGTCTGTTGCCATCTCAAAAGACACAAATTAATGTGGTGGGACCAGTTTGTGGAAGTGCAACACATTGATGAGAAGAAAGTTACTTGGAGGGAATTTGAAAGGTATTTTCATAATAAATATGTAAACAAATGATACTATGATAAGGAAATGAAAGAGTTCTTTAAACTTAATATTGGGAGTATGACCATAGATGAGTATGAAAGGATATTTTTAGAGCTGTTGAAATATTTTTCTTTCATCAAGGATGAAAAGGTTAAGATTTAGAGGTAGTTGATTTGGTTATCATCATTTATCAATGATAAGATATTGTATGATGATCCCAAGACACTAGAGGAACCATAAGGAGAGATAAATTCATCTATAATCATAGAGGAAGATCGACTTTCCAACAGGCTTGGGAAGAGAAGAAGAAAAGAAAGATGGAAAAAATAAAGAAGGGGACCAAGCCACCATTTTTCAAAACAAAATGCTCATAGACAACCAACATATAAAGATCCTAGAATGACTGAAACAATAGGCAAAAGACCAAGGCAACTACATATTCAATGTTGGGGTTGTGGGGGAGATCATATGTACAGATATTTCCCTAACAAAGGTGAAAAAGTGAGGATTGTTCACAATGTACAACAAAATGATATAGTGGGGTACATGGGAAGAAATGTACCTAGGATCTACACAGCCTTGGATAACAGGTAAGATGAGTTTTAGTCACATATGATTGAAGTGGAAGGTAAGATCAACAACCAAACCATTTGTATTTTAATTGACTCATGATATAGTCATAGTTATATATATCCTAAGATGGTGGAAACATTTCAATTTCCAAAACGTAAGCTTGGGAAGCCTTGGTTGGTGCAGCTAGCTACATGATCAAAAAGAAAAACTAATGAGATGGTTAAGGCATGCCCAATGGACATGAATGGAATGAGCATGCGATCATATTTGAACATCATAACTTTTGTATCATATGATTTCCTCATTGTTATGTATTGGTTGGACATGCATAATGTTGTCCTAGACTGTTATAATAAGGCCTTTACATTCTTGGATGAAGAAGGAAACTTGAAATCAGTACAGGGTATTCTAAGAGTTGTAACTATTAGAGAAATTTCACCCTTGTAGTTGAAGGAAATCTTATGGAAAGGATTTAAAAGATTTGTAGCACATATGGAAGAAGAACCTAAGAACAAAGTGTCAAATATTGAAGACTATGCAGTCCTAAAGGATTTTCAAGATGTATTTAAAGAAATATTGGGGTTTCCACCCAATAGAGATATTGATTTATCTATTAATCTAATTCCTCGAGCAACACCAGTATCCAATACTTCTTATAGGATGAGTACACCAGAATTGAAGGAGTTGCAAATACAACTTGAAGAAATTCTAAAGAAGGGGTATATATTCTGAAGTGTGTCACCTTGGGGTTCCCTAGTATTATCTTTTAAAGAAAATGATGGAACCCTAAGGATTTGCATTGATTTCAAGAATCTAAATAAGGTGACTATGAATAACATGTATCCTTTTCCAAGGATAGATGACCTCTTTGATCAAGTGAATGATGCAAATATATTCTCCAAGATTGACCTCAGATCAGGCTGTCATCAAGTAAGAATTAAAGAGGAAGGAATTAGAAAGACAACCTTCAGAATAAGGTATGGCCATTATGACTTCATAGTGGTGCCATTTATATTTTCAAATACACCAATTGTCTTCATGTATTTAATGAATGGTATTTTCAGAGAATACTTGGATAAGTTTGTCATTGTCTTTTTTGATGAAATATTAATTGATTTAAATTATGAAGAAGAGTATGAGAAGAACTTGAGGTTGGTGTTACAAGTATTAAGAGAACATTAACTATATGAAAATTTCAAGTAAATTCTCATTCTACGAAAGGAAGATACATTACCCGAGGAATATTATTTCAGAGGAAGCGATAACAGTGGACCAAGAGAAGATAAATTGCATTGAAGGATGTCAAACACCAAGGAATGTCTAAGAGGTGAGGTCTGTCATGGGACTTGCATGGTATTATAGAAGGTTTATTGAATTATTCTCCAATATTTCACACCCAATAATATACTTGCAAAATAAGAGTGTGAGATTTGAATGGACTGTTGATTGTGAAAGAAGCTTCCAACACTTGAAGAATTTATTGAAAAATGCTCCAATATTTAGGATCGTTTATCCAAATGAAGACTTCAAGTATGTATAAATTCATATAAAGAATTCCTTAGGGGAATCCTTAGTGAGAAACGGCATGTAGTATTCTATCAATCCAAGAAAATAAAGGAGCATGAGAGACACTATGCCACTCATTATTTGGAATTAGAATCCATAGTACATGCCTTGAATATGTGGAGGAACTAACTCATGGGAAAACATTTTGAGTTGAGGAAAGACCATATTGGTGTGAAATATTTATTTCGACAACCAACTCTAAATGTCAAGAAAAGTAGGTGGTTAGAATACTTCAATGAGGATGACCTTGAATAAAACATATCAAGGGTAAATAGAGCAAGGTGGTTGATGTACTCGATAAGAGACTGCATGAGATGCATGTTACAACCATTATAATATACAAAACATATTTGAAATACATAATTTTAGAGGCTGCAAAATCAGATCCACAATACATGGAAATAAAGAAAAAATTACATCAAAGTATTTTGCAGTAGAAAATTAAGGATTTTGAGTTAAAAGAGGATGAAATTCTCATGTGTAGAAGAAAAATTTATGTGCCAAATTCTCAGAAATTGAAAAAACTAATATTAAATGAAATGAATAATGTTCCTTATGGTGGGCACAGAGGTTACCATAAAACTATTACATTTGTCAAGATCTAATATTATTGGTCGGTTATGAAGAAAAAAGTTGTTGATTTTATTTCCAAGTGTTTGGAATGTCTAAAGGTCAAAGCTGAGCATTGATACCCAACTAGTTTTCTACAGCCATTTCCCATTCCTGAGTGGAAATGGGAAATTGTAACAATAGATTTTATCACCAAGCTACCACGAACAACCAAGCAACATGATTACATCATGGTGGTGGTGGATAAGCTTACTAAAGTTTCCCACTTTATTCCAGTAACACTCACTCACAAGGAAACCAACATTGTTGATATTTATATGAGACAAATTTCCAAGCTACATGGTGTGCATAATACAATTGTATCTAAAAGAGATCCCAAATTTACATCAATTGTTTTGGAAAGGATTATTCAAAGGATTTGGAACAAATCTGAATTTTAGCACAACTTATCATCCAAAGTCAGATGAGAAAATAAAGAGGGTAAATTAGGTGATAGAATATATGCTAAGAATGTATGTGATGGAAAAACCATCGAAGTGGGAGGATTATTTTCATTTGATTTAGTTTTTATCTAACAATGGGTATCAGGAATCTCTAAATATGAGCCAATTTTAGGTAATTTATGGAAGAAAGTGAAACACTCCAGTGAGATGGGACAAACCAACAGATAGAGTTGTGGTTGGGTGAGATTTACTTAGGGAAATGGAAGAGAAGATGGTGAAAATAAACAAGAATTTAAAGGCTTCCCAAGAAAGGTAGAAAATTTGTGTTGATAAAGGAAGAAATCACAGAGAGTTTAAAGTGGGTGACCATGTGATCTTAAAAGTAAAGGCCAAGAGAATTTCCCTGAAGTTGGGAAATTGTTCAAAGATGGCAACACGTTATTGTGGGATGTTTGAAATCATAGATATGATTGGGCCTATCACATACATTCTTTCCTTACCTGCATCGATGTGTATTCATAATTTATTCCATGTATCGTTGCTCAAAAAGTATGTACATGATGCTAATCATGACATTGATTGGAATGTGATTCATGTGGAGAAAGAAGGCGACTTTCAAGTGCAACCGATTTGCATATTGGACTAGAAGATCAAGCAACTTTAGAATCGATCCATAGGGATAGTTAGGGTCTAATGGACCTGGTACGATCACGAGAATGAAACTTGGGAGAACAAGGATGTTGTGCAGGAAGAATACCTGCATCGTTTTGAATACTTTTGAAGTTTTGATTGTACATCTGTATGTAATGCACTGAGGACAATGCATAAATAAGGGGGATGGGAATGTAATACCCCTAGGATGAACCCCAGTTGTGAATATAATGCAATTGTACATATAGGTTGGTGATCCATGATACTTTGGGGCTAGAGTGCCTTTGCATGTATGTGTTTTGAGGAAAGATTGCTTGTTTGTTTATTAGGATGGAGAGTTAGAAGTTAAAAGGGTGGTGAGCCTATATTTGTAAAATGTAATAACACTTAGCTTTTAATGAAAAAACAACATTTTTGCATACCAATGAGGTAAACGATTATGGGGGGCCAAACTCCACTAGAATGGGAAAGGGAGGCTACGAGTCTAGGTAAAAAGGGGCTAAGCTAAGAGGCTTAATACCAAAGGAATATTTTATTAATATTCCTAAAAACATAAAGTATAAAGTATGGATATTTTATATATCAGAAGTCCCTAAGTTGAGGAATGTATCACCATGTGGGCCCCATGTAGTTCCCAACATGGAAAGTGTCAAGATCAGAGCATGCACATAAGTTAAAGGGGATTTAGTTCATTTGGATATCATTCGATCATCATTCCTACCATCACCCCTCTCCTACCAACCATACTTTCATGCCACCATTACCATACTTATACATATACCATGAAAATATTTGGAACTGGATTGAAGAGGTGGGTTTTCATGCTCATGGGTTATTGAAGAGGTGGGTTGTTAGGACCGTGATCATTCTCTCCAGGTGAGATAATTGTTGGGAATTGATTCCCAATATGCCAAGCTACATCTACAGGGCTCTAAGACTTCTTATTCGACATGTTGTTGAAGCCCCAAAACGGAAGTGGGGTAGTCGAAGGAAATTTGAGTAGAGAAGGGGTACACTTCCTGGGGTGGGATAAACATGTGGGGAATGAGGGACTATAGACTGTTAGACTGAGTTGGCACCTGATTCCAAGTTTTTATGCTATTTGGAGGACCTTAGCCTGTGTTAGGATTCATTTTCCTAGGTGGATTTTTAGACCCAGCTTAGGGGTGACCCACTACTGAGAGTTATGAGTAGTGAAGTCTAAGGATGGGAGGAACATGAAAGTTATGCACATAGTTGGTGACATTTTACTGAATATAAGTGGAAATTATCTGTTCGGTTTATGTGTTATGTGTTAATTATGCATTTTATTTAATGAGTTTTATTTTATATGTTGTATATATATTCTTGTTGTTATTTTGTATGAATCTGTACATTTGCAGAGAAATATTAGTGAATTTAATAGTGTCATAATTAATAATTTTCTTGTGGTATTTCCCAACATGGGTCGAGGGTCCTTCAATTATTGTTTATGATGTTTTATTTGATCCATTTATTCTCTCATCCTGAGGATGGAATGTGTATTGTAGGTCTAAACTATTGACAAAAATACTCCTAACATAGTGAATCCAAAATCAAGTTGTATTATTCTATCACACTATGAGAGAATAATCCTGAAACCATCAAATTACTAGGCTATAGAGAACATCTATTTTTGGTGATATTCACCATTTTGAGATAATTTTATGCAATTTCACCAAGAAGGTCACCCATCTTATTTTTTAGTCTTCTTAGAAATGATTTTCTCTCATGTTTTAGACAATTTATTTATTCTCTAGTATTGGAGATGGATTGTGTATAGCTAGAAACATTGACAAATATAATCCTATCATAGTGGATACAAAAGAAACTAGTATTAATATATCGCACTTGGAAAAAATAAGCCTGAGATATCAAATTACTAAGTTGTATGAAGCAACTATTTTTGTTGATATTCGTAGTTTTAAGAGAATAAGATGCAATTTCACTAATAAGGCCACCCTTCTTATTTTTTTAACTCTTCATATACATTATTGTCTCTAATGTTTTAGTTGATCTATTTCTTCTTTGGTAGTGAAGATGGACTCTGTATTGTAGGTTTGCAATGTTGACAAAATTGCTCATAACATAGGGAATCTGAAAGCAATTGATAACAATCTATCACACTATGAAAGAATAAGCTTGAAACATGCAATCATTAGGCTATATGGAGCAACTATTTTTAGTGATATTCAACTTTTTGAGAGAATCATACCTAATTTATCTTAGAAGTTCACCCATATTATTTTTCTTACTTTTCTTTGCAACTATTTTCTTTATGTTTTAGATTATCTATTTCTTCTCTCGTCCTCAAGATGAAATTCATATTGCAGGTTTGAAACGTTCACAAAAATAGATAGTTAATATCAATGAAACTAGAATTAATCTATCACATTGTGAAAGAATAATCCTCAAACATCAAATCATTATGATGTACAAATAAGCTATTTTGGTAATATTCATAATTTTGAGACAATCAAATGCAATTTCGTTAAGGACACCCATTTTATTTTTTTAACTCTTCTTTGAAATTATTTTCTTCGATGTTTTAGCTAATCTATTTCTTCTTTCATCCTAAATATGGATCGAGTATCACAAGTTTGAAACATTAACAGAAATACTCTTAATGGAGTGAATCCTAAACAACATGTATTAATATATCACATTGTGAAAGAAAAAACTTGTAACATAAAATTACAAGAAGAAACTATTTTGGGTGATATTCACCATTTTGAAAAATGGTATGCAATTTTGCTAAGAAGGTTACTCATCTTATTTTTGTGACTCTTACTCTTTTTATGGATTTTATATATTCCTAATATAGTGAATCCCAAATATTGATATATTTAACCAAAATATTGATGTATTTAACCAAGGAATTAATAGTTTTAATAGATTTCTCTATCTCTTGTTTCATTTAAATTAAAAATTTGACTTACTAAATTAATTTATCCCTTATTCCATCTAGGTAGATGGTTTAATGAAAACTTTTTATATCCTGTCAAATACTTTCGGCATATCATTGGCGTCATGGATCCGTAGATATATTAGTAGAAGTCTCCCATTGCTGTTACCTCCTTTGGAGGTTTGGTTAATCATAAATTATTGTGTAATCATTTTTTTAAACATATGTTGTTACTCCTAAATGTCTTGCAAGTCATTAAATTTTTTGAACATATAAAATCAAAATTTTAAATTTATAGTGGTTGTCTCTATATTTCATAAAAGATATCTTCCACTAATTATGATTAACTTTTACCCATATATCAATTTAAAATCCCTTTAATATTAATTCTTCTTACAACTAACTAATCTAGTAACCAAGTTAAAACCTATGATAAATGATTCTTTTAAGAAAGTTGGTAATCAAGTTATCTCATGAGAAAGCATATAATGGACACCCTTCTCCGACATCCTTGAAATTTGCAAAGAACTTAGTAAACTATTTATTCATTAGCATGCATACATATTTGTTGTAGTAAAAATGCCTATTGAAAATCGTATTAGCCATGCCTTTTTCTTTGAAAATCATACAAGTTTGGACACATGATTGGGATTTTTTTGAAACACCATGCATTAAGCCACATTGTTCACAATATGTTTTCCCAGAAAAACTAATATCAGAATCAGTCAAGTTACAATGCATGTTGTCATGAAGTAGTAAATCTTGTTATTTTGTAGGCGATGTGAGAAGATATTGGTTGTTAATGTATAGTTTTATTTATTTTTCATTGAGGTAGCATAAAAATTAAGATATTCTTTGTCAATTAATGATATTATTTATTTTCATAAAAATATATATATATTTTCCATGTCATATTTTTGTAATGATTTTATAAAGAGTTTATAAAATTGCAAAATTTTGCATTTAATTCATTTTATTATCATTATGGATTGATAATTACACTTCTAATTACATATTTTTCCTTACTAGTTAAGTCAATTTAACCATTTTATGCTAGGTTAAAAGGTTATATTTGATAAGAATAATAATTTGTACTAATTATATCTTTAAATTATATCAACTAGTTCACTTAATATCCTTCAAATGATTATATTTCAAACAAAATCTATGTTAGTTAGTGATTCATGAGATCAATTAGCACACAATTGTATTAACCATCTCCTAGATTAAATTGCATTTAAATTACATTGGCTTCAATATAACAAATTACAATCTAATATATTGGGCCCAACAACATTTCATTGGTGTTATTATTGGGCCTCTTATCTTATTAATCTAATACTCCCCTTAATGACTAAATTGGATACAATTCCAAGTTTATATCTAAACTTTACATGCATATCATTACGAAGTGGTTTTGTCATTGTGCCAGTGGTTTTATATATTGTAGGACAATAATAAAGACAAACGTCTTCATTATCAATCAATTATGTGATGTAACAGTGATGAGATTCATTATGCCTAGTTCTAGCATGATAGATTGGGTTCTTCACCATCTTTAGTGGTTTTATATATTGTAGGACAATAATAAAGACAAACGTCTTCATTATCAATCAATTATGTGATGTAACCGTGATCTAGTGGTTTTATATATTGTAGGACAATAATAAAGACAAACGTCTTCATTATCAATCAATTATGTGATGTAACAGTGATGAGATTCATTATGCCTAGTTCTAGCATGATAGATTGGGTTCTTCACCATCTTTAGTGGTTTTATATATTGTAGGACAATAATAAAGACAAACGTCTTCATTATCAATCAATTATGTGATGTAACGGTGATAAGATTCATTATGCCTAGTTTTAACATGATAGATTGGGTTCTTCACCATCTTTAGTGGTTTTATATATTGTAGGAAAATAATAAAGACAAACGTCTTCATTATCAATCAATTATGTGATGTAACGGTGATGAGATTCATTATGCCTAGTTCTAACATGATAGATTGGGTTCTTCACCATCTTGGTAACAATATGATTATTGATTTAAAGTGAGGTTAATGTTGTTTGGTAAAGTTGAAGGTCTACCAATATCCTTCGTAACTACATTTCCTCACAACCTGCACGGATGGTTTCCTTGTATTCTAATTTAGGGGAGGATAAGGAAACTATATATTTATCTTAAATTTCCGTTAAATTACCATGAATGAAGAGTGAACGCACAACCTACTAATGACATCCTCATATCAGTTTTCCTGTTCCAATTAGAATCAATATATTGTGCTAGCATGAAGTTGACATATATCTATTATAGAATTCAAAAGTCAACGTACCCTTTGACATATAAAAGAAATTGCTTTGTAGCTTGCAATGTACCTCTTAAGGCCTACTCATGAACCAAGAAATAAGAATTAATGTAAAACATAGGTTTGATCAAGTAGTAATAAGATAAATCAAATTACCTCCCAATTGTCGATACAATGACTCATTGGTTGGTCAATGTAAGTTGATAGTTTTATCCCAACTTATGTAGGTGTAAATGTTGGATTATAATCAGTCATTTTGATTTTTTTCAAAGAGAACTTTGTCATACTTCACTTGTAATCCAAAGATTGTATGATTGTATTTCCATTTAACTCTATACTTAAAGAATAAATGAAACAAACATAAATTAGTCATTTCATAAAACTGAACAAATATCATATTTGATTGATTGAATCATGTTGAAACTACTTCTGATGATGAAAAGATGATTCATATAGAGAATTAGGATCACTATGTCTTAACCATTTTTTTTGACATAGAAAATGGGTTCATAATTTTTTTTTCAAAATCCAAAATCTCTATTATACTATTCAAGTTTGAAATACCAAGTTCATGGAGCCCATTAGAACCCATAGGAGAACTTTATTAACTGACAAACAATATGTTTCTTCTCAAGAACATAATAACCTTTTAGTTGCACCATGTAATCCTCCTCATCAATGTCTCCATTGAATAATAAACATTTAACATCCATTTGACATACCTTCCATCCAAAATGAGCAAGAATGGATCTAACTAGTTGAAAGGTTACAATATTTATAGTTGAGGAAAAATTGTCTTCATAGTCTACCCCTTCCTCATGTTCATATACCTTGGTGATAATTTGATATTTGTATTTATCCAAAAAATCATATGATTTATATTTGAATTTAAAAATCTGGTTACACCCAATGGATTTTCTTCCTAAACGAAATGTTTATAGCACTTAAGTTGTGTTTTTCATGAAAAGATGTGTTGATTAAGGTTGGTTGTCATTGATGTCAACCCTTGAAGAAAGACCCGTAGCACAAAGTTTTGGGTAATGGACCGAATAGTGTTTGATGTAAATATGACTCATTATTGTTTTGTCATGGTTGATAAGAAGTAAATATG
>SNQJ01S0006413.1:153264-175871 GCA_010110895.2 Picea sitchensis
CTCAGACCCACGCACCTCTTAAAATAAACCGCCTGATCACAAAACTTAGGATAAGTGGGTTTTTAGCCCACTTCTTTTCATTATTTTTCCATGGTGTCCATTATGAAGGAAGAACACCCCCTTTACCAACATATGTGATAACATTAGTCTCCATGGGGAATAGAGCCCTCCCTGCGAGACTCAAAGAACCTTTTTGCAGCTTCAGTGCCTTACTATTGGGCTATGGAGTCATTTATTAAAACCAAAGAGACAAACAGGAAAACAATATTTACAAATATAGGAAAGCCACTTATGGCTCAAGTAAAACATTTCTTCAGGAGATGCCCATTCACAGGGCCATTAAAAACTTCTTCTCCCTTCAAGTCCTACAACCTGTAAGTATTGTTTGAAAATACTTTAGAGATTGTGAAAGGCCCAATCCACAGGGCTTCAAACTTTTTGTTCTTTCCTCTGTTCTGTCTGGGTGCATCTCATTTAAGCACTAGATCTTCCAGCTGGAAATCTCCTTTTCTTCTCTTCCTGTCGAAGGCTTGTTTGATCCTTTGCTAACGGTTATGAGCTCTGTCCATCACCTGCTCTCTGGTCTCCTACACTTCCACCAGTTGATGAATCCTTCTAATCATATCATCAGGCTCTCCTTGATAATACTAAAATAATTTTTCTACAGGTAGAGCCACCTGAAAAGGGAAAACAAATTTTGTTCCATAAACAAGTCGGAAAGGGGAGATACCTATGGATCTTTTTGTTGTCACTCGATTTCAAAGAAAATTTTGGCTTTGAATCCCATGCCTTCTTATTGTCTTCTAACATCCTTTTAATAATCTTGATCAGACTTTTGTTAGAGGACTATAACAGTCCATTTCCTTGGGGATAATAAGGAGTGGAGTGAATTAATGAAATCCCAAAATGCTCAAAGAACTTGATCAAAGGCCCAGACTTGAAAGATGCATCATTATCAGTGATGATCCTATTTGGACAACCAAACCATTCTATGATATCCTCTAGGAAGCTAATAATAACCTTGTGGGAATCTCTCCTTGTGGGGATAGCTTCTATCCGCTTAGCAAAATAGCCTATTGCAGTTAGGATCCACCTGTGTTAACCACTTGAAGGAGGATAAATTTCCCCAATGAAGTCCAACTCCCATTTCTAAAAGGGTTCTGAAGCTACTACAGGCTTCAGTGGAAAGGATTTGAGTTGTAGCTCTCTGAGAATTTTTGACATTTGATGCAGGCTCTGATCTCTCTGCAGACATCACTGAATAAAGTGGGCCAGTGGTACCCAACCCTGAGAATTTTGTAGGTTGTGGTCTTCCAGAAATGACGTCCTCCACATAGGCTTCTATGAAAATCAAACATAGTTCTTTGGGCCTCATGTGGGTTTAAACATCTCAGAAGAACTCCTAGAGGGTCCTTCCAATATAAGACTTGGTCAATAAGGAAATATATGATTGCTTTGATCTTTAAATACCTTGCCTCTCTTTTCCCATACCATCAGGGGGCCTCAAATTCTCTAGAAAAAACATAATATCTTTATACCAGGTGCAATTTGCCAATGGAGGGGTGCCCTGGGGATTGCCATCAGAAAATTCAGCCTCCTGATTTTCTGAGAAAATGTTGATGAAGTTAACCCTAGATCCTTACAATTAGATCCAACCAACAACTTGGCTAAACCCCGACCTTTAATTAGTTTTGTGGGATTTATCTCAAGATCAAACTCAAGGATTTTGGCAATCCACTTGCTCCTTCTTCCATCTATGTCGGTCTGGATGAGAATCTCCTTCACAATAGCTGAAGGGACATATGCAATAACCCTTGAATGAAGAACATAGATCCTAAAATACTTAAGGGATTTCACCAATTCATAGGCTTTATTTTCCATGATGTCATACCTTATCTCAACATCCCTCAGTGATCTTCTGAAAAAGGAAATAGGCTGCTCCAATCCCTCAACATTGTTCTGCAACAAAACAATTGCTACTATATCAAAAGAAGCAAAATAAAAAATCAAAAAATCCTTGGGATAGTCAGGACTAATCAGCATGGGGGCTTCATTCAATGCTTTCTTAATCTGGCTAAAGGATTCCCTGGGTTCAATAGTCCACTTTATTTCATTCCCCTTCTTGAGAATGGTTGTGATATGCTTCAACAATTCAACAAAATTTGAAACAAACCTGAGAAAGTTAATCTTGCCCAAAAAAGACTGGACTTATTTCCTAGACTTGGGAAGGGGCAGGGTTTTAATTTCCTCCACCCTAATGGGATGAATCCTCACTCCCTCAGCAGATACTATATGCCCCAACAACTTTCCCTCCTTCATGGCAACCAAAGATTTTTTGGGATTTAAGGAAAGACCAAACCTTTTGCATTTCAAGAAGACCTTCCTCAGATGACATCAATGTTCCTTATCAAATCTAGAAAAGATTGTTATGTCATCCAGATAGATCACCACAAAATGATCCTTTTCCTCAATGAAGGCTATGTCCATGTCTCGCTGAAATTTTTCCCATGCATTCATCAATCCAAAAGGCATTTTGGCATACATGAATGTGCCCAAAGGCGTGGTGAAGGTTGTTTTTTCTCTGTCCTCAGGCATGACTAATATCTAATTATAGCCCGAAAATCCATCAGTCATGGATATCCTTGATGCACCAGTTACCCTTTGCAATATATGTTCCATCTTTGTCAAGGGGTGATTGTCCTTCCTTGAGCTCCTATTCAGATTTTTGAAGTCGACACAAATCCTGATCTCTCCATTCTTCTTTCTCACTGAGACGAGGTTGGCTACACATTCTGACTATCTCAAGGGGACAATGATTTGGGCATCCAAAAGATCCTTTACCTCCTCCATGATAGGCAGTAACATAGGGTTTATCTATCTCAAATTTTGCCTAAATGGTTTGGATTCTTCCTTCAATGGGATGTTATGCTCAGTGACAGTTGTGTCGTATGTTTTGAGGTCTTCATAGGTCCAAGAAAATACATCAGAAAATTCTTTTAATAACTTAGTATACTCGGTCCTCTGCTGCTTTGCCAAGCTATTAGACAACTTGAGAAACTTTGTATTCTCCTCTGTGCCAATATTGCACGCAGCCACATCAACATCATCATTTGAGATTTTTCCCTTTACTGCCACATCATTTCTATCAAAAAGCATTTCCAAAGGAACTAGTCCTTTGGGGATGTTATTTCTAGTCAATTGAATGATATGATGATCAAAAATCTTGTCCATAAAATCATCAGCATAGGGATCAACTTTAGGATCAAGGTCTTGATCAATGTGCAATGCAAAGAATTCCTCAACAGTCTCCAGGAATCTTTTGATTTCAAGATCATCCTCAAAAACCTTTAAATGTTTGACATTGTCAGGTATAGAGGGCCTATATTTCACTTCTACATCATACCTGAGCTTGGGTGGTGGAGGGACTCTGAAATTGCTTGTTGAAATAGCTAGGGAATCAACCACAATGTTTTCTCCTCTTGGAATAAATGATATATTGAAAGCCAAGAAATTTTTTTCAATGAGGTTCTAGCATTCATTTCTGTAACTCTTAAGCCGAGGGTGTTTTGCTTGATAAATATTTTTGATCTGCTGAATAATCATCTCAACATCCCCAAACACATATATTTCTTTAATTCACATGTCATTTGCATCCCTTAAGCCCAAAACAAGAGCCTCATCGTCTGCCACATTATTGGTAGCTTCAAATTCTAACTTTTATGACAAATATATAGTTTACTGAATAGGGGAAACCAAAATTACCCCAGCTCTAGCACCACCTTTAGGGGAAGATCTATCAAGGAGAATTTTCCATACAAAAGTAAGTGGGGAAGAATCTTTGTGGGGGTTAATTTCCTACTTTTTGAGTTGAAGAGGAGCCTGAGGAGTGTTGGTGAGCTGCAGTAAGATGGATCCTAAATCAGTATCCAGGGAAAAGATAGGATGATTGGTGGGGTTTGCTTCATTACTAACAATGTAGGATAGTTGATCTTCTCTGTATAGTCTTCTGTGTTCCCCTCCAAATACTGGGATGTTAGCATATGTGAAGTCCATCTGTAGTGTTCTCCCATGCCTTTTAATCCAATATCTTGACAATAGCATGCCAAACTTGGGAGGTACATCGTCTACCACGATATCCATGACCACACTCTTCATGGGCAGCTGAAACAGGGTTACCACCAGAAATTTGATGACCCCAAGACATTGCACCCTCCTTGAATCGAAAGAGTTCAAATCCTGATAGGCATTTGTTACTTCCATACTGAGCTCTTCCTTGACTATTTTAGGCATGAGGTTATGGGAAGCCCCTTAATCCATCAGGCAATTATGAAGCACCTTATCATTTATGTTTAGAGATGTGTAGAAGGGAGGGGATGAATCATCTTTATATTCTACCATAGGGACTAAGATGACTACTCGTTTTTCATCTTGGATATTCACCGAGTCTGAGGAAAATTGAGGTGTATCGGACTGCAACAGTTTAAAGAGAGACATTTTGAAATATTTGTGTTTAACTAGCTTTGAAAGGGGGACAAGAATCCTAATTTTCTGCATTTCATGCTTAGAGTTAAAGGAGGAAGGAGGCTTTAGAATTTCTCTCACCTATAGGATAGGGATTTGGCTATTGGTGAGAGATTATGGGTTTTCCTTTCATGAGCAGTGGTTGTTGTGGGCTTAGCAGGATTTTATTTTATGAGAGGTTGATCAGGGATGTCAGACTGCACTTCTTTCTTCTTTGACTGGAGGTTATATTTATTGGGTTTTCTACTAGCTTTCTCCCCCTTAATCAACCCATTTATTTTATTGTTCACGAGGGACTCCTCATAGGTGGATTGAGTCAAATGGGGAAAAGGGGAGGTGTCTCCAATACAATGAATTTTAGGGTCAAACTCTTCTTCTCCTCTCTCTTCATCAATAACAAGGTTGTTTTGGAGAGGAGTCTGGATTTTATGATCGCTTCTATCTCTGTATATTTTTTCCCTTGGCATGATCTGAGGAGCATTGTTGTTCAACTGTCTGAAGTTGCCTCTATTATCAATGTTGAGTATTTATGTAGGTTAGCCTCTCCTCCACTTTCATTTTCTCCATCTCTCCAGACAAGGACTTTACCATTTTTGTCAATTCATCTACTTGAGGGTGAGCTGCAGAAGAACCAGAGGTTGAGGTATCAGCTCCTCTCCTTCCCTCTTCTCTGTCAGACTTGCTTCTAAGCCTATCAACTGCCAACACATTGGATTCTACTTACAGGGTTGCATCTTTCATGTAAGCCAAGGAAGAAACTCTTCTTTCTCTAAGGAGGCAGAAATAAGGGTCAAAGGTGGTAGCATAAGTGATTTTGGCATAGAATTATGTAGGCTTTATCTCAGTAGGGATCTTATTGTACATATTTTTTAATATTTTGGAGAAGCCGAAGATAGATTCTCCCTCTTCCCTCTCTAGGGATCCAAAATCTATGATATAATACATAAAATATTTTTTATCCCCCGACTGCCTCAAGAAGGAATCATCTAGAGCCTCAATTCTAGCAATAGATATAGGGTTCAATCCTCTAAACTATTTCGTAACCTCACCATCAAGGCTCTGGACAAAAACTCTCATCCAAACATCTTCATTTTCAATGTTTAGGTTGTCTACATAACTGTAGAAAATAACAAGGTGCCCCTCAGCAGTGATGTCTTCCTCTCCAGTGAATTTAGGCATATACTTCGAGTAATCTCCAGCAGGGAGAGGATTCATGGGCTGAGGTAGAATTAGAGGGGCATATCTTGCAGCCACTATGGCATCCGTTCAGTTTCTAGGAGGATTAGCACCTGCCATAGGGATGCGAGATTGAGGAGAAATCGGAGGTGAAGGAGTTAGGACTGGGAGGTTGGAACTGAGCTTCCAGGAGGAAAAGGAAACAACAGATGATTCATAGAGAGATGAAAGGTTGGGGGGAGTTGAGGTCCCTCTTTATGTGCTAATAGCAACTGTAATAGGAGGAGGAGTGGTGAAACCCAGGTTAGTCAAATCTTCTGAGGTACTGGGTCTAAACCATGGTACAATTTCAAGAGAGAGTGGAGTGACAAGGCTTTCTCCCTCAAGTCCCAGACCAGGAGAGGAAAACTCAGCAGGAACACTCCCAAAATTTAATATTTGGGAAACTCAGACAAAAGGTATAACAGTAGAATGAGAAGAAGAAATTGGAGTTATTACAGGAGGATATTGAATATCATCAAAGATACTTGGTTCAATAGTGGAAGTACCTAGTTCGAGGGCCTTTCCATTTCTGATAATATTCTTTGGGTCTGCTTCAAGTGTTTCTAGGGGAAGTTGTGGAGTAGACCTCGTTTGTCTACCACTAGAAGCCACGACTGAACCAATGGAGTCACGAGGTGCACAGTCTCAATCTTGATGTAATGGGCTCTGATGCACCTTCAGAACTAGTAAGATTTGTCGTTCAGTCCTAGGGAAAGTATTCAACTTCATCCCCAGCAACGACGCCATAAATATTATCACTAGGATTCACTCCTGTATTGCAGCAGGAGTAAGACCGATACCCATCAATTTATATGTCACAGGTTGTTTATAAAGGGTGACCAAATGTGAGTAAACTTAGAACAATATTGTTTTAACTCAGAAAACTCGGTTGGAAGTATAGAGATAGGTGAGGTCTTGATCTAAATTAGGCCAATAAGTTTTTATAGTGGTGAGTAGGTGGAGAAAAAATGAGAGAGGAATGAAAGTCTTCTTTGGACATTCGGTTTTCCAGTAGCCTTTGGAGGAAAAGTCTCAAATACGATATTCTCTCAGATCTAAAATCTTCAAGAAACTTAAAATGCTGCAAAAACCAATATAATCATACCTACATTATATAGTCATTACAACACCTAACTGGATCATCCATGCCCAAGCTTTAAGAGTCAAAAGAAAAGAGTAAGGAAGGAGTTGGCTACCATTAAAGAAGAAGTCTCAAATACCAGTCTATAACCAAAGAACGAGAGGCCTTGATAAAACTTTATAATTGGGAGCTTAGCTCTAAAATCGATGCTAACAAAATGGAAAAAATGCCTACATATACTTAGAATTGGCTCTGCTGCCTAAAATGCAATCATGTCATACATTCAAGGCTTTACATTGATGAGCTTCTCTGTCAGGTTGTGCATGGAGACGTTGGTCAAACTGACCATGCAGTCTTCTGTCAGACGTGACCTATGTCAGGCTATACTAACAACCTGCCTCTGTGCTTTGACCCTTTTTGACCTTATATTTATGGAAGGAGACAATGTCTCACCCACCTTCCACACTTTCATTAACTGATTCATAGGGATCTAAGTGAAAAGAGTCAACGTCCGCGCTTGGAGATGTGGTTGTCATTCTTTCTCTTTATGTGCCTTGTTGGATGCATACAGGGAATAATTTTTGGTGACCATGGATGCTAAATAGGAGGAATGGGCGAGGTGAATGGTACAACTCTAGTAGGATACGACGCACGTTCGATGGCCTAGTGGAAGGACGTGGCAACGATGCAGTGGGGACAAAGAGTGTGGTGGCGAAGGGAGAGTGGGGACAATCATATAGGTGGAGATTACATGGGAGGGAGATGTTGGTAAGTGAGAGGAGGAGGCAGAAAGAGGGATGTTACATGAGACAAGGATTGGTGCACACATGGCAGGTGGGGATAAGTGAGGAGTGGCACTGACAAAACAATGGGGAAAGGATAGGTGAAGGGAAGACAAGTGTTAGTGGGAGGTGAGGGTGGTAAGAATTATATCGGATAGGGGGGTAGGTTGTAAGAGTTTTTAGGTGCATAGGGTCCGACATCACGAGGAGGCACCAGGATAGTGGGGGGNCCTCATTAAATGAAGAACGACAGGGGGGTCTGGAATGGAACCTACGTCATGGATCTGAGCACTCAAATCTCAACCGCTCAGACCCATGCACCTCTTAAAATAAATCTCCCGATCAAAAAAATTATGATAAGTTGGTTTTTAACCCAGTTCTTATCATTCTTTTTCCATGGTGTCCATTCTGAAGGAAGAACACCCCCTTTACCAACATATGTGATAACATCTACGACACAGTACCTTGGGCATTCCCACTTCCATATAGGGCTTCATTTCACTATGTTGTTCATGAATATTATAGTTGTGGACTCCGAGAACTATCAACTAATCAAAAAACCTTCGCAATTATATTGGTTAATTTCACCTTCTCAAGGCTCTTGGTTAATTTCCTTAGTAGGAAATGACCCTTGGAGGCACACAACCACCCTTACAGGCACACAACCCTCACTACAGGCATAGAACCTTCTTTCTAGCATAAGACTCATCCAAAAAAACTAACTTTCCATGGATAACATTCCTAGTGCTCTTCTAAGCACCCCACTCCTCTCTTTCTCTACAAAATCATGGAGTAAAAACTATCCGAAGAAGGAAATTAAATTTTCTTTTCTTCGCATCCAAGATTCACTCTCACATTTCCCAAAAGGTGGTTGTATTCAACCCATGTTTTATTAAATTTATCCAGGTGTATATCGGTGGCCACCCGCCTTTTCCAATTGGCTCAAAACAACTTTCTAGCAATTTTGATAATTTACTATTTTTAGCAGTTTTTCGGGTCCTAAACTTACAGAGCCGTTTTGAGGCCCTAATCGACGTTTTTTTAGTTATGATGTAGTTGAAAATTTTCATCATGAGTTTTCCTCAGATATGTCTTTCCAATGGGCTATCATATGCCTAAAACGGATATCATATGCAAAAGTTATGACCCGGGGAAGTTGATGTACTGACTTACCCAAACAAGGCCCACATGACTTTTAGCGCTTCATCTCCTAGGGTTAGGTTTTTGGATGTTTAGGTTCTTTGAAACTCCTATTTATTGTAAAAATGCCTTGAGAGCCTCATTGTAATTATATTGTTATGAAGAAGCACATCCATCACATCTCTTCTTAGAGATAAGCCGCCACCATTCCAGCAGGCTTGTTTTCTGCTGCATTTTATATTTTCAACTTATTTCCTTATTAAATAGAAAACCATATTTATTGTATCTCTGTTATTTTTTGTTAATCATATGGTAATAATCTATAGTCATTTCATTATTCTCATAAAATCTAGATCAGTGGTATCAGAGCGGTCTGCTCCTTGTCATCTTAATGCATGTCCCCAACGAGGTCTCGAGCTTGTTTCTCTTGAGGACAAAAGCTCTCGCACACCCAAGAGACCTCTCATGGAAGGAGAAAAGAAAGATGAAGGGACAAAAGATCCTTTCAAACTGTTGATTGAGGAAGACCTCACGCAATAGAGGAACAAGATGATGGATAATTTCGTGCAAATCCTTCGACGACTACCAACAGGTGATGCATCTTCTTCGAGCGGAGGCACCGCCCCCTTCAAGGTACAAATAAACTTCGATATTTCTATATTTGAAGGTCAGATAGATGCAAATGTTGTAGACAAGTGGTTGAATCTACTAGAAGGGTATTTTTCTATCCATAACTTTTCGAATAGAGAAAAGATTACTTTTGCGCTCCTCAAAGCTGTTCCCCATGTCAAAGATTGGTGGGAAACATTCTGTGAGGAAAAGGAAAAAGAGGAACCCTCATTATTTACAGTCACAACCACCTGGGAATCCTTCAGGGATGCTATTAAGGAACAATACTAACTTGTTGGAAATAATGACGACTTGTATACCAAATGGACCACACTGCAGTAAGAAAGAGACCAAGCAGTGCCAGATTTCACGAATATCTTCCATACCTTGTGCACCAAGATGGGTATCAAAGATTCAGAGCAACATATGGTGCTAAAGTATCATGGTGATCTGCATAGGTACATCCAGACCGAAATGGAATTTCTATACATATCATCCTTGGGCGCAACCTATCGATATGCCATCAAAATTGAGCAGAAACTCAAACAAAAGACGCGACAATTTGGGTCGGGGAGCCCCTTACAACAAAAGCTAGGAAAGGGTAGCCCCAACCCATAGAACAAAGGACAGAGAAAATATGGAAAGTATCAGGACAACCAGTCCAAGCCACAAGCAAAGAAGGACACTGGAAAGACCAAGCAAGATATCAGGAAGTGGTGCGACTTCCATAAGATCCCTTGGCATAACACTGCTGAATACTGCTCAAAGTAGACACTGGTGGCTGAAGTGAAAGCCTTTGAATCAGATGTGGGTTCTGAATCTGATTTAGAACCACAAAAGGGAAGACAAATCATTGATATAGAGCCCAGTGCCACTGTTGCTACCACCAAGCTCCAGCATGGTGAACCAGACGATCCAGAAGGAGGAGAGCGCCTCTTCCATTCACAGATGTGGGTAAAAGGCACCCCGTTGCACTTCATTAATGATAGTGGTATCCAAAAGAACCTCATCTCAGCAGAGGTCATCAAGCGGTTGGCCCTACCGACAACACCGCACCCATAACCCTACACCATTGGATGGCTCCGCCAATGAAGAAATATTCGCATCAACCAATAGTTTCGACTATTGTATGACATCAATCCCTTCAAAGACGGGGTATTGTGTGAAGTTTCTCCTCTCGAAGTTTGTGATGGTCTTTTGGGCCAACCTTATTTATGGAAACATCATGTTGTATACAAGTCTAGGCCTCATAGTGTTATTATTACTTTGAACATAAAATTGTACAGGATACTCGAGGCTATCCCACCTAGTGCTATTTCTTTGATCTCTACTAAGCAATGTAGGAAGGTCATCTCTCAGACCGGGAAGTTTGTATTCTTCGTGATTCGCTCCGAGAATGAGAGAAAAATCACAGCCACATCCAGGGTCTCTGCGGTCGACCTCTCCACACAGCAAAAGCAAGTAGATAAGGTTGTGGAAGAATACTTAGATATTTTCTCCTCACATACCGGGGTACATCTACACTACCAGGTCAAGCACCCCATCGATCTGACCCCCGGTGCACTGCTACCCAATGGGATAGTCTATCGCCGCTCTCTGTTAGAGAATGAGGAGATTAAGTGAGAGATCCAAGAATTTCTCCACAAGGGGCACATCCATCCCAGCTCATCACCTTGCAGGAGCCCAATCATGTTGGTATAGAAGAAAGATGGAACCTGGTGACTTTGCATTGATTATCAGGCTCTGAATAAAATCACAGTCAGAAACTGGTACCCGATTCCCTGAATCGACGACCTCCTTGATCGAATTATGGGGGAAAATACTTCAATAATATTCATATGAAGTCTAGCTACCACCAGGTCCCGATAGAACCGACAAATGTATGGAAGACTGCCTTCAAGTCGAAGGAAGGCCTTTTTGAATGGTTGGTCATGCCCTTTGGTCTAACAAATTATCCAACCACTTTCATGAGGATGATGGATGATATCTTGTGACCATTCACCAATATGTTTGTAGTGATTTATATGGATAACATTCTCATTTACAGCAAGACTTGGGCCGAACACTTGCAACATATTTAGCAGGTTTTGAACACCCTGTAGTAGCAAAAGCTATACACCAACTTGGAAAAATGATCCTTCGACATGGACATGATCCATGACCTAGGCTACATCATTGATCAACATGGCGTACATGTGGATCTAGCTAAGATCCAAGTCATCCATGACTGGCCATCCCAACCACACTGAATGAGCTTCGGAGCTTCTTGGTCCTTGCCAATTTCTATCGCAGTCTTGTGTTGGGATTCTCCCATATTGCATGGGCCCTCAGCCAAATAACCAGGGGTGGTGGTAAGGCAAAATTTGCGTGGGGCTAGCCCCAACAATAAGAGTTAGATGATTTTAAGTAACACTTTTTCTCATTCCTAGTACTTTCACTACCAGACCTGCAACAACCCTTTGAGATTGAGACTGATGCTTCAGACTATGTTGTGGGCATCATTCTCATGCAACATGAACACCCTGTGGCCTATCATAGTGTGACACTATCATATGTTGTCGGTAAGTACCCTACTTATGACAAAGAAATGTACTCCATTGTGCAAGCCTGCTGCTAGTGGTGACATTACATTCTTAGGAGGGAGACAGTGATCCAAAGTGATCATAAGCCACTGCAGTTCATGCAGACACAAATAAAATTGAAGAATGACCGCCATCAAAAGTGGTCCGCGTACTTGCAGCAATTCCACCTCAACATCATGTATAAAACAAGAAGCACCAATTGCATCGCTGATTGCCTCAGCAGACCACCAATCGTGGAAATCACCACAGTGCTAGACTCCTGTGGCCATGAGACCTTTGTATGGCCCCAACTCTATGAGACAGACCTAGACTTCGCCACCACCTACCAAATGTTGGGTGCAAAGGCAGTTGTCGATAATTTCCATCTTCAGGATGGGTTTTTGTGTCGTCTAGGCCATATATGTGTTCCATCAAGTGAGAGATCGAAGCTGATCTAGGAAGCCCACTACAGCCGGGTGGGAGGACACTTCAGCATCAAAAAGACAGTGGCAATGCTACAAAAACATTTCTATTGGCAAAAACTTCGACAGGAGGTCAACAAATATATCAGGTCTTACACTACCTACTTTATTGACAAACCAACCACTAAGAAACATGGCCTGTACACCCCTCTTCCTACTCCAAACAGGCCATGGGAATCCATATCAATGGACTACATGTCAGGCCTCCTATCCACCAAGCGGGGAAATCACTAATTTTTGTGGTTGTTGATCGCTTTTCTAAGATGGTGATTTTGGTTGCTTGCAAGAAGAGCATCACAACAGAAGCCATTTCCAAGCTCTTCTTTGAATGAGTCTGGGTACATTTTGGAATCCCACAAACCATTGTCTCAGATCAAGACATTCGATTTCTCAACACATTTTCGTCAAGCCTCGGGTCACTACTGGACACCAAGCTCACCAAATCCACGGCCTTCTACCCCCAGACATATGGCCAAACCGAGGTCGTAAATCGAATGATCATGGATATCTTGCACATGTATAATTCCAAGCACCCTCGCACATGGGATGAGAGTCTTCCCTATGTCCAACATAGCTACAACCGAGCCCTGCATAGATTAATTGGCCACAACCCCTTTCAAGTGGGGTTGGGATTCCAACCATCGGGTCCCATAGATGTTGCACTTCCCCTTGTGGTCACCTTGACTGACTCCTCTCCTACTCCAAATGAGGCTGACAAAGCCACCCGGTTCATTGACAGGATCCATCACATCCAACAATAGGTTTAGGATATCCTACAAAAGTCCAATGAAAAGTACAAGAAGCGCCATGATCAACATCATGTTCCACATAAGTTTCAGGTGGGCGAAAAAGTTTGGTTGCACTTGCAGAAAGAACACCTTACAGGACCCCATCAGAAGCTTCGCCCACTCCGTTATGGGTCGTACACCATCACCAAGGTTTTCGGGGATAATTATTTTGTGCTCAACATTCCTCTTTTCCTTGGTCTGCACCTAGTGTTCAACGTGGACCTCCTTCAGCCTTATTTCCCACCATTATTGGACACCTCAGACATAGAATAACAACTAACAAGAATAGAGCTCAACCTCGACTACATACAACATGCATATAGTTATCATATTGTGGACACACAGATCAAGGGCACTTGACAACAAAGAATCCAGCTTTATTGAGTCATCAAAGCAGGGAAACTACTGCACCAAGGGAAGTGGCTCACTGTAAGTTTTAAACATGTGAAGTAAAGAAATGCATATAGATTCTTAAGCACTACATAAATTAAGAAATGGCTCATACACAAAGTACACAGAGATTTTATACGGGAAACCCTCAATCGGGAAAACCTTTCTTATTTTCATTATATCAAATTTCACCATTCGCCATACAATATATACAATGTTTTTAGGTATTCCATAGATACCAAAACCCTAATCCCTTAATCTAGGATTAATTTACAAATCCGCTAAAAATAGCAAAATCCGCTAAAAATAGAAAAAACCGCCCAAAAAAAAAAATTCAGGGAGTTTCCCCGAACACTATGGGTAACCAGGTGGGGGCATACATGCCCCCCCTGGGACTCCCCTAGGAAAGCACTCGGTGCACATGAAAGAGCTCTAGGTGAAGGGATCATCAGACGCAGTTGTCGTATCTGATGCACCCACACACACACACATGCAAAGAATATAACACATAGCCAACATTCTCCCACTTGTTGTTTTCTTTGCATCCAGGGGTCTAGGGGATTATATAGTCAAAAATATAGGGCAGCAATGCCCATTGTTACTCTACACTAGGAGAACTTTTATGTGCTCACAGACTTTGTCAATGAATCTACAACATTCTTCAAAGTGTCAACCTTTTCCAGCAACACCTTCTTTTCCTCAACCATGTCTCTCACAAAGTGATACTAAACATCAATATGCTTTCTCTTCGAATGATAAGATAGGTTCTTTGCCAGGAATATTGCACTCTGACTATCACAATCTAATCTCACTGCTTGTTGTACCAAACCAATACCTGAACACAATCTTTGTAACCATATTGTTTCCTTGCTTGCATGAGTGGCTGCCATGTATTCAGCTTCTATAGTTGAGAGTGCCACTATAGCCTATCTTTTGCTCATCCAACTAATTGCTCCTCCAAACAGGTTAAACGCATACCCACTTGTAGATCTTTTTTGATCAAAATCTCTAGCCTAGTCTACATCAACAAAGCCATGTATGTCCACCACTCTGTCCAATCCCGGTCTTCCTTGGTAGCACAATCCATAAATGGTGGTGCCACAAAGATACCTAAAGACCCTCTTTACTGTTGTCCAATGCTCCTTCCCTGGTTTTGACATATACCAGCTCAAAACACCCACTGCATGTGCAATTTCCAGTCTAGTACAAACCATTGCATACATCAAACTACCAATTGCACTGGCATATGGAACGTGGGACATGTCCTCTTCTTCTTCCTATGTCTTAGGACACTGATCTGTAGATAACTTTACACCTATAGGAATAGGAACCTTCACCAATTTACTTCCATGCATATTAAACCTCTGCAATATCGTCTCAACATATTTTCTTTGATTCAACTAGAGTTTCCTATTTGCATGATCTCTTTTAATCTCCTGGGATTTGTAAGAAATCCCTACTTCTTAGATTTGCTTGAGACAATATAGTGACTTCTTTAGCTTACAAACTAGCTCTTTCTTTCCCTTCACTACAAAGCCTTCTGGCTGCTTCATGTAGATTTCTTCTTCCAGATCCCCATGCCGTATGGATGCTTCATGTAGATTTAATCTTCCATATGCCCATGGTGGAATTGCAGCACTTAAGACCATTTGTTCCAATTTTGCAAGATCAAAAATCAACAACAATAGATAAAAAATAAATATAATAGAAGTTAATTTAGCAAATGTGGAGAAAAAAATTCATCAAATTCAATTCCTCTAATTGGGAATAACCTTTTTCTATTAACCAAGCTTTGTGTTTCTCCCACTTTACCTGTGCATTAAACTTCTTCTTGAACAACCATTTTCTACCAACCTATTTCCTTCCACCGAAGCTCAACTATATCCCATGCTCATTCTTATCCAAGGCATACATTTCTTCAACCATGGCCTCTTCCAGAAGTTTACTATCCTTTGAATTCACTGCCTCGACAAGCCTGGTAGGCTCATCAATGTTAATAGATAAAGAAAAATTGGAACTAAAAATTAGGTGGACTATACCTTTTTTGGTTTCCTTCTATCTCTCAATCGATCTCCACACCGGGTATGAGGTTCTTCTTCTTCTTCTTCTTCTTCTTCTTCCTTTCTTCTCGTGATGATTTACATTTTGCATCATCCAACCAAGCTCTATTTTCTCAGATTCATCTTGAGTTGGTAGGAATCCATGTTTGGAAACATCTTTACCTCTATGAAAACAACATCTCGACCAAACAATTTTCTTGGTTTTTCGGTTCCAAAGCTTATAACCTTTCACACCATATTTATAACCAATAAAGATACACTTTTTCAACTTTATTATCCAACTTACTTCCCATTTTTATTTGGAACATGTACATAAGTATCAAAACCTAACACTATAAGATGTTGAAGAGAGGGTTTCTTTTCCAGACCATACCTCATGTGAGGAGTTGTATCATCCAACAATCATGAAGGTGATCGAATGACCAGGTAACATATTCTATACTCACCTCCTTGGTCTGTAATTATTGTCCTAACCTGACACTGCTGAGAATGATCCTTGATTTTTTCCATCAGTTCAGTGTCTTGTTCATCCTTTTGCAACTCCATTCTCCAATGAGGAGTGTATGGAGTAGTCTTCTACCCTATACCACACTTCTTACAGAATTCTTGAATTCATTTCCAAGAAAAATTCTCCACCCCATTATCCGCTCTTAATACCTTTATTTTCTCTCTGTCTAATTTTCTACCAGTGAGTCTTAAACTCATTAAATTTATCAACAATTTTATTTATTTCTAAAAAATAAATCCATGTAAGTCCTTTGAAAAATCATCTATGAATGAAACATAATACATAGATTTGCCTGTGTGGGATGGAACAATACAAATGTCATCAATCGTATCAACTCTAAGATCCCTCTTGCCTTGTAGCACCATATGGGAATCTTACTCGATTCTCATACTCATATATGCAATTTTCACGTAAATCAAAACTGTAGTGCAATTATACATACCTTCAATCATCCCTTTATTGTGTAGTTTTCCAAGTCCCTTTTCTCCAATATTCTCTGGTCTTTGATGAGCATGGTCTTTTCTCTCGATAGTATTGGTCTTGTTCCTTCATTTTTCTCAAGGACAATAGAAATGTTACAGCCATTAGTATAAGTGCTTCCTAACAAATTGTATAGAGTTCCACAATGAACTCCCTCATCAACACCATTTCTCCTCCTCGTACCATCTTGCAAGTGTTCTTTTCAAATACAGTTTTCACTCCTGCATCACTCAACTTGCTTACAGATATTAGGCTCCTGGCTAGTTTTGGAATGTGTAGAACCCCAGGAAGATTTCTAATCTTTCCATCGTTTAGCAACAACTTAACCCTTCCACGTCCTAAGAGTTTTGTTGTCGAGTCATCTCCTAGGAATTCATCACCACCATCATATTTTTCATATTGAAAGAACCACTCCCTGTGAGGAGTCATATGGTATGATGCACCTGATTTGATCAACCATACATCATGTTCTGCATGTGTACTTGTGGATGCTAGTTAAACATCACCTCCTTCTTCAGTGGAGGTTTTTTCCTCCGTGGAATAGGTACTATCAGATCCATTTCATTTTTCAACCTTCTTAGACTTGCAATCTTTCTTATAATGCCCTGTTTTACCATAGTTCCAACATTTCCTCAAAGATTTTCCTGGAGACTTAGATCTACCTATAGATTTAGATCTTCATCCTGAAGGCTTACAAGGGTTCCTGTCTTGGGTACGCCCTCTTACAAATAAAGCATCTGTGTTGTGACCATCCATGCTTTTTCGCCTAATCTCTTCAGATAACAAGGATGCAACTATATCCTCATACTTCAATGTAGATTGAGTGGTACTACCTATTGCTACAACCAGATTATCACAAGATTCTAGAAAAAAACACAACAAAGTAATACACTTGTTTTCTTATGCAATCGTAATATTAACAGATCCAAGTTGACTTACCAAAGTATTAAAGGAATTTAGATGTTCTTTCACAGAATCTCCATCTTCCATCCTAAGATGATACAACTTCTTTCAAAGAAACAACTTGTTTACGAGGGACTTTGATTGATACAAATTTCCTAACTTATCCCATAGTTCCTTGGCTGTAGATTCTCTTGAGACATTCAACAACACCGAATCTACCAGGTAGAGTCGAATAATACTCCTTTCTCTTCTGTCCAACTTGTCCCAATATTCCTTTGACATACCAGTAGCTAGTGTACTGGTAGGTTGTGTACCAGTAGCCTGTGTGCTTGTAGACGGTGTACCAGTAGGCTGTGTACCAGGATCCACAATGATCCATTGTTCTTTGTTTACAAGAAGGTCCTCCATATTGAGCTTCTATAGCTCAAATTGTTTACCATTGAACTTCTCTATCTCGATTCTAGATGAGCTCGCCATTCCTCTTTCTTTACTCAAATCTCCACTGCAAAAGCTCCCACTAAACCTAGGTTTATCACAGACCCAAGATAAACTTGATCTATCAAGACCGAGCCTAACCCTCACCAACAAAGGCATCCCTCTGAAGCCAAAAACGAGCTCTGATACCACATGTAAGTTTTAAACCTGTGAAGTAAATAAATTCATATATATTCTTAAGCACTATAGAAATTAATCAATGGCTCATACACAGGGTACACAAAGATTTTTTACCGGAAACCCTCAATCGGGAAAACCTTTCTTATTTTCATTATATCGAATTTCACCATTCTCCATACAATATATACAATGTTTTTAGGTATTTCGTAGATACCAAAACCCTAATCCCTTAATCCAAGATTAATTTACAAATCCGCTAAATATAGCAAAATCCACTAAAAATAGCAAAAACCGACCAAAAAAGAATTTCGGGGTGCTACCCCAAACGCTGCACATAACCAGGGGGGGGGCATACCTGCCCCCCCTAGGACCCCCCTAGGAAAGCGCCTGGTGCACACTATAGAGCTCTAGGTGAAGGTATCGTCAGACACAGTTGTTGTATCTGACATGCCCACACACACACACATGCAAAGAATATAACACATACCTAACACTCACCCGAGCCAAATTCAACAAAAATTTCCTCATATGGTGGGGGAACTCAACGCAGTGGAGAACATTTATTCCTAAGGATGGAGGATTGATCCATGTGGATATAGGTGGCCACCCACCTTTTCCAGCTAGCTTAAAACAACTTTCTAGCAATTTTGATAATTTACTATTTTAGCAGTTATTCGGGTCTTGAACTTCCAGAGCCATTTTGAGGCCCTAAACGACATTTTTTGGGGTATGATGTGGTTGCAAAATTTCATTATGAGTATTCCTCAGATAGATCTTTGCAATGGGTTATCATACGCCTAAAACGAAGATCATATGCAAAAGTTATGACCCTGGGAAGTTGATGTACTGACTTACCCAAACGGGGCCCACATGACTTTTGGTGCTTGATCTCCTAGGGTTAGGTTTTTGGATTTTTAGGGTTTTTGAAACTCCTGTTTTTTGTAAAAATGCCTTGAGATCCTGATTGTAATGATATTCTTGCGAATGAGTGCAGCCATCACATCTCTTCTCAGAGATAAGCTGTCACCATTCCATCAAGCTTGTTTTCCGCTTCATTTTACAGTCTCAGCTTATTTCCTTATTGAATAGAAAACCGATTTTACTGTATCTTTGTTATTATGTGTTAAGCATATGGTAATAATCCGTAGTCATTTCGTTATCCTCATAAAATCAGGATCATAAATTTGGTGAGATGACCTTTCCCAACTATCACTCTTAGATCACTTTAATGTCTGTCTTGGAATTTCAAAGGACGTAAGATTTAATATGAAAAACGCTTGGATTAATATAAATGGGTAACCTCCTGGACTCCTCTTTATCCCTCTCTCTTTTGGAATCATATCCCCCCCATCATCTTTTTCCCTCTCAACATTATCAATTTTATCAATCAACTCAATGCACCTTTAGATAGTTCGGCCCTTGGCCATTTTAATCGTTACGATCTCTTTGAACCAAACATATCATATCAATGACATAAATAACATTTTCACAACTAATTAAAATTTGTGGAGTTCAAAAATGGGGACATTTCAAATTTAATGTTTTTTTATTATTATTTCACATTTTCATAGATTAATACTAGTTGCTTTGTGATTCACTATGTCATGACTCAATGTTTTGGAGCAATGATACAATTCCATCCTTAAGATGAAAAATATATTACAATAATTTATAAAAGGAGTTAAAAAAACAAGATGGGTGACCTTCTTACAAAAATCGCATTTGATTCTATCAAAACCTAGTGATTTGATGTTTTAGGCATATTCTCACAGTGTCGTAGATTAATACTATTTGATTTCAAATGTATTACCATTATTTTTTTCAATTCTTTGGACCTACGATATGCAGTGAAATTCATATAGAAATTGCATCTTATTCTCTCAAAATGGAAAATATCACCATAAATAGTTGCTTCATATAGCCTAGTAGTTTGATGTTTCAAAATTATTCTTTTACAATTCATATATGTTGGATTAATGAGAGGGGTGATGAATTAGTAATAGTGCAGTTGTAATCCTTTTTTGCAAATTAATCCAAGTGTTATATCAATGTAGTATTATTATCCAATAATGAGCAATAAGAAATGGACAATCACACACACATACACAATACACCAGTGTTCTATCTGGAAACCCAAATCGGGAGAAAACCATAGAATGTTTTTTCTTATATGTCCTGAAGAATTACATTCATTGGAAGAACCAACTTCCTTTGTTTTCTAGCAGCATTTGGAAGGAGGCTTCAACCCCCTAGTTTATAAGGCTACAACCTGAGGGAAGCTCCAACTCCCCAATTCTTTGGCTACAACCAGAAGGAGGCTACAACCCCCTATGTTCTCTGGCTACAACTGGAATGTGGCTACAACCACCTGTCCTTGCCTCGTCTAACTATCTTGAAGTATAAGTAGAATTATGGAACCACTATCAACCTACCACTATGAGATATACTATCGTACAACTGTATCAACCTGTACCACTGACCTGTATCGAATCTATACAATTTCCCTGTAATCAATTTGTACCTGAATTGAACATGTATCTACAAAAAATACAACAGGTATGCGACCTGTAGTGTTGCAGCCTATGTATGTGTGCATCCTATCTGTTATGCAACCCGTGTATGTACGCTACCAAACTATTATGCAGCCTGCGTATGCCTTCTGAAAACTAGGGTTTCCTTTTCTTGAAGACTTCTGACCTTTTGTAACTTATTTCACATAGATCTGTAACTTTTCACTGTATCCAGACTGTAACTGTACCCTGTGCATGCATCCTCATATATAACCTTTATTGAAGGCAAGTATGTCTCTCTCGAGTCATGTGTCATATAGGCATGTGTAATCATGAAAAAATATAATATCCCTCACATGATCTTAGTCATCAACCCCTTTATGATATTTAGTCTCTCAATACATCAACTACTACACAAATACAAGCTCTCAACCATGTACCATAAAAACCCTTATCCATATGCAAAGAAATAAAATACGTGCCTCACAAGAAGTATCAATGATGAATATACCAGCACTGTATTTCTATAGATCTGACTTATGCAGAAGATCTCATGAAGCCACTAGTATCTCTAGGGATAATCCTCAAATATCCATTGCCATTCTTCATCCATACATCAAAATCAAACTATTTATAGAAATACGACATATCTTTTGAATCAATGGATGGATCAGATGTATATGAGCACTTTAGACCTTCCTGAGAGCTTGAACTTAAGATCTAGAACCTTTGCATCTTCAACTTCTCAAGTTTCCATGGATTTACCAACATGTACTCACCCTGTACATAGCTATCCCCCGTATGTACGCTCCCTGTACATAGAAAACCAACATACTGTACGCACCCTATACACAGACAGTCCGCTTACGCCTCAGAAATAAAAATAGGGTTTTCTCTAAATCCAAGAATTTCGCTGTCAACCCTTCATGATACCTTAGATGTTCGCCACATTAGATCTATCCACAAGTATTTACAAGAAGATTTACATAAAAAAATAGATATACAATATGTACAAGTGTGTTTATAATGAGTGAGCTTTGCCTCTTATTTATATCTTCACGTAGCCTTACACATTCCTTATTTTAAGGCTTCATATAAATAATTTCTATTGCAAAGCACTTTGACCCTTGGGGTCTTCTATAAGACTTATGAGGGGTTATCCAACTTCATATGGTCATAACTCTCTTACCGCGAGGAGTTATGTGTCGTTCCACATACCACCAGAAATGGCATGACAAGCACTATCCACCTATGATAGTTTAATTGACAAATTAACTATCCTTAATATCATTATTCCACAATTAAGCATGGGTTATATCTCACTCCGCAAAGAGTCTTCCCGTGTGGTGTTAAGAACCAAATATCAATATAGCATAGAAAATCCTTAGAAAAAGTACTCAACACCTTGAAAAAGAGATAATTTCAGATAATAATCCTCTTCAAGGGGGCAACCTCCTTTTACCCCACTTAAATGTTCAAGTATAAGATGATTCAAAACAAAAATGTCTCCTTGGTATATATAGGAGACTAGGAGGTATAATTACAACTAATGGCCTAAAGCCAACATAAATAAAATAAAATTACTAATATAATATGCCTCAATTAAGGGGTAATGAGTCAAAATTAGGGCTTAACATGCCCCTCCCCTTGAGACAAGAGTTTTCCACAATGCTTGAGTAACCCTGGATGCTTCTGTATAAAAGACTCATGTTCCCAAGCGGAATCTTCAGCCGGTAGTTTCCTCCATTTAATGAGATACTCTGAAATGGATCTATTCCTCAGCCGGTGAATTCTTGTGTCAGTGATGGATTCAGTGTCCAATATGATTTTTCCTTCCTCATCAAGTTCTGGCAATATAGTTTGAACTGGGATCTCGTCACCTATAACCTTCTTTAAGCATGAAACATGGAAAACTGGGTGTACTCGTGAAGATGCAAGCAACTCCAATTTGTATGCCAT
>SNQJ01S0006414.1:8948-19485 GCA_010110895.2 Picea sitchensis
TCCAGTGGACACTAGCCCAATAGGATGCCTTGTCCTTTTCTCCAAACTTGTATTGTAGGCTTGTGTAATGTCTTTGAGTTGTTAACTGATGTATTAGGGATTTTATGCTCATCTTTAATAATATTGATGATGAGACATGATTGACATTGCTATGATCCATGTGACTAATGAGCCCATGGAGAGCGTAGCTTTTGATGTGCAGGACCATGCCCGACGGACAGGTGCCATTTGGACCGGTACACATGGGGATATGATCGGTTCAGACCTCCATGGGGATGAAGAGCCCTTTAGATGGGTGCTGAGACCCCATATTGGGGCAAATATAGGACAAATATGGATCATGGGTTTTGCATCGGAGAAGAAGAGGACGTCCCACTAGAGGCACCCCAACAGAGCTTGACCTGGGGGGATTGGCCCTTTTTCAGTGGAACGTTGGCCTTGGAAGGCATAGAATGACACCAATCATGACCATGATGTCATCCAGCATTGTGGAAGTTTTGGGAGGCAGACTGGGCAGTATTGGCACGTGTGGCAGGTTGGAGAAGCCTAAGGAGGGCTAACGTTTTGCTCCAGGATGCTCCATTTTCCCTAGAAGGGGCTAACGTCTCCCTTAAAGGGGCTTGTTATCTATTTTCATCTTGATTAGGGTTTTAATTTGACAATTTAATGTAAAAACAATATGATTTAGTATTTTTCCCTTGTCGGCCTTTTACATGACCTAAAATGTAAATTTAGGTCATGGTACTGTATAAATGAAGGATTTTTACCTTCATTTTTTCATCACAACTCACTCACTCATTAGTGAGGTCTGAAATTTGTGCCCTCTCTTGGGTTAATGGCTGATTTAGTGATGCACACTTGTTGAAGGAAGATTTTCTTGGCATAATTTGGCATTTCTCTTAATGGAAGGTGTTACAACTAGGGTTTCCAATGCTTTTTCTTGGTGATATGTAAGTATTTTTCTGCAAAAATTCTTGAATGAATGGTTGTACTTTTATTTCTTGCATATGTTTATAATTTTCCTAAACAAAATCCTAGGTGACAAGCACACAAGTAGGTCCTTGTCTCATGTCCCCATTGAGAGAATTTTCAGCCATTGATTGAAGAAGGAGAGAGCCTAGTCATTGCTGCACTCTCATTCTCTCTTCATTTTTTCCAGTTGTACCTTTTACAACCTAAGAAGAGGGAGACACCTTAAAGCCTAGGTTTTCTACACTTTGGGCCAATTTTTCTAGGGTTTGCTGGTAAATCCTTGTTGTAGCAACACTTTGCTTCATCAAACCTTCTTGTCTTGGTTTTATGCTTCATCTTTAGCTAGCCGTGATTTCCATTGAGTTAAGGAAGGAGGAGAGAGCACCGAGGCCCAGTTCGCCTACACCAGGGTGAGCCTCTCTCCCCTAGGGTTTTGACTTTAAGGCCTTGCTTTAGCAACACCTCAAATATTCTCCCTCTAGTCCTTAGCCATTTTTACCTTTGCCTCCTTTATCTCTTGTGTCCTTCAATATTTGATTCCATTAACCCTAAGGCACTGATCTAAAGACTGCATGTGTTGAAGTGAACTTGGTCACAAACAACTTTCAAAATCTTGAATTACACCCTAACTACTAACCCTAGCTTAGGAACTAACCCATTAACCTGTTTGTTGTCATCATCTTGAGCTATAATATCATTAGTGTGGTTGAACGTTTTCTTTATAAGCAATTGAATGGTGTTAAAGGAATTAATTGAATGAAGTATTTATTTGACATATTGAATGCCACATCATTTTAGCATTTGTTGAAGAAGTGATTTAATTACCATTGTTATTTTATAAATATTTACTTCATCAACATTCATTATCAAATTGCTTATAAGTGTATCAGATAGTCGTTGATTTACATGAAGTACTAACCAATTGAGCATCTTGCATATATCAGTTTCATTGTTGCTTTGTCTCAGGCAAGTGCATCTCTTCTTTTGGGTTATACTTTATTATTGGTTGTTTAGCCAGACTATTTTCTCGGTGGTGACTTGTGAGGGGGGAATAACTAATTTATCTTGTAATCCTTTGCCTTCTCAAAACCCCAGGTCACCGAGGACATCTCCCCTAGGCCTTACCTCCCTAAAGAAAAATAATCATCCCATTGTGGTGACATTGGGTGGGATTGGTTCCCGTTACGCCAGTTTGACATTCAAACCTAAAGCCTTTTATCCTTGCTACAAATTGTGCGATAACAACAAGAACTAGTTAATGTCCTAGTCTCATGTCCCTACCAAGTCAAGAGCTATTTTGATTTTGCTGAAGTAAGATAGAGCCTTTCCATAGAAACACTCTATCTCTACTCTACTAAGCTAGTCATTTTTTCTCTTGTTATTGAGATAAGAAGGAGGAATATGCATCAAGGCCTAGGGTTTCTACACCTTGATGAACCAGTTTCCCCTAGGGTTTGTTGGATGAAGCCTTGTCATAGCAACACTTCACCTTCTCACTCTCTTGTCTTTAGCCCTATAAACCCTTGCTTAAGCTAGCTGATTTCATCTTGCCAATAAGCTAAAGAAGAAGGATAAAGCACTAAGGCCTAGGGTTTCTACACCTTAGTGAGCCTTTCTCCCCTAGAGTTTCATTATTGAGGCCTTGCTATAGAAACACCTCAACATCCAAGCCTCTTGTCTTTAGTTTCATTATTATCATTTAGTCCTTCATCCTTTGCATCCTCTTTTGACTCCATGTTCCCTAGCGACACACTGGTCTAAGACCTCTTACATTTGAGTAATTTGATCACAAACAAATTTCCAAACTTTGAACAATCTTTAACTCAGTGCACCTGTTCAACCCATCTCAACATTTCTTTATGTACTACAAGACATAACAGATTTTCCTCTTGATAAATTGCAGCCTTTTCCATGAAGATATCCATGCCCAACTTATACCTACCATACTCCCCTAAGAATTCAACCCTTAGAATCATCACTTCTTGGGTGGCATCATTGTGGTAATCATCTTATGGTATGAGAGTTTCTATCTCTCTTCTCATGGCACCAACTTCGCTCTCATCCTCCTTAGATCTGACAATGGTGGCATGCGATATGTGTTGATATTATGGTAGTTGCGGGAGGTATTTAACTCTATGTGTAAACCTGACGATAATAGAATATTCTGGGAAGCAAGAAGAAACCCTAATTAGTTGGCTAATAACCCTAGAATACAAGTTGGCTCAAGAAGATAATTTGTATTAGGTTATTATCCTCTAAGAGAAGAAGTCGGCTAAAGGAAATATCATATACTAAGTAAATAGGCACCCATAATGAGAAGTCGACCCAGGCAGTTTGCCAGTTTTAGTATAAATATAGGAGGCCAGTCTTCATTCTGGGAGGCATTCTCAGAACTGCAGAAGCAACACTTGTGTGCATTGCAGTTGACCAGTGGTGTGCAAGTTTGAAGGAGAGTTTTCGTTGCAACTGTTGGAGCTAGCAGATTTCATTTTGGCTTGGACTATCTCTTTGTTATGGTTTGGACTATCTGATCAGCACTTGTTTGGTGTGCTATCCTTGGAGAGAGGGGTGCACTCTCTTGTTTGGCTATCTAGCCTAGGGTTTGCTTCCACAATGATTCTTTGTCAAGGTTAAGGTGCTAGGGGGTGGCTTCGGCCTATGGTTGGGTGACAATAGTGATATTGTCTATGGTTAAACGAGAACATCCATCATATTCTAACAGGTTATTTTTCCACCCCTCCTTCATTCAATCTAACCACTATAAGGGAGCATAGCCATAAGGATACTAAATTCATTGAAGAACTGTCACTAGGGTTTCTAGCAAGAGAAGATACCAAAGCACTACCGCTAGGGTTACTAGCAGGTGTAGTTGCAAACACCCTAATCCTCTCATTTTGGAACCTTAAGTGAAGGGATTGACCTAATTTCTGGATAGACTACTGCGCCCTAGCCTAGCGCACCTCCTAGTACTCTCAGCAAGCTAAGACACCAAGTTTGAGTTTTTGGTTAAATCTAGGGTTGACCAAGTCAAAGAAGCCATGAATTACTTTATAAATTCAGAAAACAAGTTAGATGGAGCTTCTAACTTTAGAGCATGGAAGACAAGGATTGATCTCATCCTTGCCAAGAATAAAGTGTTGGATATCGTGAAAGGAAAGATTGTGGAACCAGAGTTTGAAGAAGGAAAACAGAAGGAACTGAAGAACGTTGCAGTTATGGAGAAGTTCAAAGACACTAACATCAATGCCATGAGTATCATAGTGGACTCTATAAAATACAACTTGATACCCTACATCTCCCATCTTGATTCATCTAAGAATATGTACGATGCCCTAACAAACCTCTTCTCAGTTAGAAACATTGGACAGGTAATGAGTCTAAAGAATGAGCTCTGTGATATGAATATGAATGATGATGACATCATAACATCATACTTTGTGAGGATCTCTCAATTAATAGATCAACTACAAGTTATTGAAGAGATCACCTCAGAGAAGGAACTGGTAAATATAATACTCAATAGTCTTCCCGAGACATGGGATGCATTTTTCGCAAGCATGAACACAAGGAAGGAGTATCCTACATTTGAAGAACTTTGGACTTTTGTCCACAAGAATAATCAAGGATTAGTGCAAAAGAGAAACCTCAAAGGAAATATGATGATCAAGCCTTCACAACAAGATTCAAGAATTTCAGGAACAAAAGGAAGTTTGGAAAGAAGCCAAATCAAAAGAAGGATATGTTAGAAATACAATGCTTCAACTGTCGAAAATATGGTCACTACAAGAATCAGTGTCCCAAGCTAAAGAAAAGGAAGGAGACACACGAAGCATCAGTTTCCAAAGAAAGGGAACCCTCAAAGAAATCCAAGGAGGATGAAACAAACTTCTTCTTCTAAGACAAGGTAACAATACTCTTCATAGTGCTTGTATATACCATATCTTTTGTACATATCTTTCATATCCATTTCTTAGAAGATAACATGTTCAAAGATAAATTATACCAATGGAAGAACAACAAGATAAGAATTTCTATCACAATGACTACAAGTCAGGAAATCCACATGAAAGGATGAAGTACATCAACAACCCCTAGTAACAATTCATGCGGAAGCTATTACATAAGTAACAGCTGCAAGATAAGAAAAATCAAAATCAATTTTGAAGAAACCTAGAAGAAGTAAAGACTGAAAGAAGTCAGCAATCAAGAGGAAATTGGAAAAAGGTTTGTGACACTTTGCAAAAGGAAATAAGGATGCATATGGAAGCATGGACTCTGTTAGATGGAGGGAGCTGATTATATATTCCAAAAGAAGAGCATGCATTCATACATGAAGCAAGGATTAGGAGGAAGCTAATCATATGATCCATTGAATATGATGAAGTATACATCAATGGTAGCAACCATGGAAAGCAACACGTGTTCAGTTTTACTTTAGAAGAAGTCTTCTTCAAAAATAAGCCTTGAAGTATCCCGAGTTGTCCATCCACATCCATGATCCTATGATGAAAGGAAGAAGGCGGAATCTTCAGGGCATGGAATCTATAGAAAACTCCATGAACTCAAGAGATAAAGAGAAATATGAGGAAGAACATGAATATTCCAAGAGAGAAAGAAAATTCAAAACAACCAATCATTGTATCGAGGATCACAAGACTACCAGCCTGATATGAACTCACTAAAAGCAATCAAGTAGAGGAACTGAAAGTTGTGATGAAGAACAATTTATGGAAGACTTATGAATGAAAGCATTGAGATATCCAGAACTAGAGGTTCTCCCATATGGAGGGAGAAGACTATGATTGCTTGTTCCAGTAAACCAGACATACATCTACATGAGCCATCATATCATCCACAATATCCATGGGTTGGAGTTTACATCAGATGAATGCAAAGACTATTCTCCAGAATAATTGAACAAAGAGTGTATGAAGAGAAACCTCAAGGCTTTGAGGTATACCAGGAAGAGACCTTTGTATGCAAATGGAAGAAGACAACTTAGTGGAGAACCTCCAATGCACAGCAGAAGCGTGGTGAAAACATTTCTATAACAGAGATATTGTATCATAATGGTTACTCAGAAGCAAGGGATGATGGATTGTTAATCCATGACAAACCCTCATGATGGCAGACGAAGTACCACTTGGATATGTTCCAGTTTGTCCCTTGCCACGATGTTATGATCTAGTAGGAAACAAAAGATGAATCCAACAATGATATACTATATTGATCAGAGCTATATGAAGCCTTCAGAGAATATCGGTGTTCCAAAAAGACCGAAGTACATTCATATCAGGCATTACATTCTCCATGATGAAGTCCAGAAAAGAGAAAGTGGTTCTCCAATATATATATCTCCACAGATGAGCAGATAAGCAGACATTTTGGTAAAGCCTTTGTCCAAGATGAAAGAGTTTGCATACTCAAGATGGAGCTCATGGAGACGAATAACTTATTGAAAAAGGAAGAGATGACTCCCAAGTTGGAAGGGAGCACTGATGTGTTATTGATTTATGGAAAAACATTTTTTAAGTTCGAAAAATGGTCCAAGATGAGCAGTTCCTTTCTATTTCGGAAAGTGGTTTGAGATTTTTGATGGACAGGCATTTTCCAGTTCATAAAATGGTCCAGATCGAATGGTCATTTTCATAATGAAAATGGTTCGATGATTTGTTGATGTACCATAGACAGTGATTTACCATTGTTGTTAACATGGGGAATGTTCTAGGACAGTCTCTCTTCTTGACTATCACTCTCAGTAGTGGTCAAGAAGACTGGTTCGCCTCACTGGACAATCATTCTTTCGAAGCTCACAATTGTGAGTAGTTTTGAAGAATGGTTTGTTTTTGAGGTTGGTGTAGGACAATCATTTCCTTTGGAAATGGTCCAGATAGTCATTCCCTAGGGAAGATTCATTATCTCTAGGATGCACTTTGTTTAGTGTTGGAGGAATGGCCCAGATAGGTGAATGGTCCAGGTTCAACAATCAGGGACAGGCATTCCCTATGGCAAATTCACTCTCTCCATTTTTCACTTTGTTTAGTGCTGGAGGAATGGCTCAGATAGGTGGATGGTCTAGGCTCAGAAATCAAAGAATTATTCTTCCTTGCTTGAGAAGAATATTCTAGATAGCTCATCATTGATGTTTTACTTTCTGAGGGCAGATTCTCTTCCAGATCTCACAGATGTGAGTGGAAGAATGGCCCAGATGATTCAGTTTATATTATAACAATGTTTTCTGTGCAAGTTGATGATATGACTATTATGGATATTGTATGTCTCCGGACACTAGATGTGTTTTGGTAATTGTGACTATATGTCCCTGATCAAGTATCTGTGTGCTACTTGGTGTGGTAGTGTACCATTAGATTCTAGTTGTGTACTACTATGGATAGACACAGTTGTTTTATATTGCATGACATTGTTCTAATTTCCTTGAAGACTATCAGTAGTGTTGGAAATGATTATCAACTAGATGGATGATCAATGGACAGATATTTCCCAGACGAAAAATGGTTCAGGACATTTATTATTCTAGGACATATGTTCGGAGTATAAGAATGGATCTTATGTCACCATGTGGAGTGAGTGACTTATCCAACATCATGTTTGATTACTCAGATGGAGTATGGTTTCGAGAGATGATGCAATTGATGACACTGATAGTGATGATGGTGCTCATGATATAGTCATGAGATATTCTATACGACTATGTTGATGCTACCGGGTGAATGGTATGTTTTTTCTCAATACCATTACCTTCAAATACCTCCCTATCTAGGAGGGAGTGTTGATATTATGGTAGTTGCGGGAGGTATTTACCTCCATGTGTAAACCTGACAAGAATAGAATATTCCAAGAAGCAAGAAGAAACCCTAATTAGTTGGATAATAACCCTAGAAGACAAGTCGGCTCAAGAAGATAATTTGTATTAGGTTATTAGCCTCCAAGAGAAGAAGTCGACTAAAGGAAATATCATATACTAAGTAAATAGGCACCCAGAATGAGAAGTCAGCCCAGGCAGTTTTCCAGTTTTAGTATAAATACAGGAGGCCAGTCTTCATTCTGGTAGGCATTCTTAGAACTGTAGAAGCAGCACTTGTGCGCACTGCAGTTGGCCAGTTGTGTGCAAGTTTGGAGGAGAGTTGTCATTGCAGCTGCTACAGCTAGCAGATTTTGTTTTGGCTTGGACTATCTCTTAGTTATGGTTTGGACTATCTGATCAGCTCTTGTTTGGTGTGATATCCTTGGAGAGAGAGGTGTGTTAAATTGTTTGGCTATCTAGCCTAGGGTTTGCTTCCAGAATGATTCTCTGTCAAGGTTAAGGTGCTCAGGGGTGGATTCGTCCTATGGTTGGGTGACAATAGTAATATTTTCTATGGTTAAACGAGCACATCCATCATATTCTAACAATATGGTCATCCCTACTCCCAATAGTTCACTAAACTTAGCCTTCTTAGCATCTAGCAAATTTTCTTCGGTGGTTATGACCATGGAACTATCTAGAGTGAGCTTCCTCTTTCTACTTGTTCTTCTTACCAACACTTGTCTTTTCCTATCATATGTTATGGATTCAATGTCAGTGACTTCATCTACGAGCTCTAGTATTTGTTGATCACCCCACGCCATCATATTTATCATGCTTCCTATAGTATGAAAATGTTATAGGATAGGTTCTTTGTCCTTATCTATTGTCGATATCTGACTGCCCAATTCCCATGTTCTTTACACAGTGTTTTCTCTTTACTTGGCCCTTCAAGGGGTTGTTTTCTTTTCCAGTCTATTCTCCTCCTTCTTCTGTAGATATATCCCTTGTTTTTTCAAGAGTTGTAGTATCTCCTGGTGTAATATATATTGTTATTTTTGGTTGAGTCACATCCCCAAGCAAAGAAGTGGCTAGTGGGTTGGCCATTGTCTCTCCATTTTTTGGAGCAGTGATTTGCTCCTATGTTTTATCTTCCTTACTCCCATCCTCTCCTTGTTGCAGCTCATGTTTTTCTCCCTTTTCAGTTTCCTACTTCTCAGAGGTTGTATCCTTTGAACTATGCTCTTCACTTTAATTTCCACCCTCACCTTCTTGAGTCTTCTCTATTTGGGTGGTTGTGACCCTTGTTATGCTAAGGTTGTGACCTTATCAACTATACTTGTTGCTACATTCCTCCCTTCTGGTTGTGGTACTTCATCAAGTGATCTTCATTTTCCATATGGGTTGGACTCATCTAATTGGAACCTTTAGAGTATCAACATCGCCATCATCATCATCATCATCATCATCATCCAATATTGTTAAGTCTATAATTTGAGGATCAGTGGCTCCTATGATTGGTACCTCTTTCAAATCCTCAAATGATACAATTGGTTTTGGAAATCCTCCTTGTACCTTATTTGTTCTAAATTCAAGTTGAGTATTGACCTTTCCCCGTGTTATCTCCCCTTGAGGCATATGTTCAACTTCTCCCTTTTTTAATTCTTCTTCATCTTTTATTTGCTACTCTAGCTCCTTGGTTGCCATGTTCTGTACAACTTCATGTGATGCTCTTTCAGCCTCTGCCTTGAGTCTTTCCTCTTCAACTCTCCTAGATTCCTCAATTTATCTTTCCCTCTCGGTTGCTTGTTCTCATATAGATGCCTCACCATTTTGATTGATGAGTTTTTCTTGTTCATCCATAGACATAGATATAAATATAGTTAGATTAGGTCAGGCTTTTCTTTGAAGTACTTAATCCCAAATTTGGGAATTTTCGATGAATACCTCATCTTCAAATTTGTCATGAGAATAGGGACAATAAATTACCACGTTTCCAGCATGTTTTGAAACCAATTCTTTTGGCTCCTACTTCTGGTACCTACCAATAGGAAACATGTATTCCAAGTGACTCAGGTCGTCCTGTTTCGCTTGTGTAGTTTCCTTGAAAAAATATTATTCTAATTGAAATATGTAAGGGATAAAATATATTTTCTTGTCCTTGACCAGAGACACATTGAAACCCTGTAGGATAGTTTGGTAACATATTTCCCCTAAATCCAGTCAGTCTGGTACATAATCTGGAAGCAGGTGTGGAGCTTTTGTGGCTCCAAATATTTTGAAGTAGCTGCATTTCTCCTCCAAGTACCAATTTCCCACAAGATTTTGAAGTATAAATGCACAAGGTATTCGGACACATGCCAACTCAGACCCATTTCTGAGAAAATGTTCCTTGCAAAAACTACGTCTAATAAATAGGAAGCCATGTAAAAGGAAGGTTCATCCCTCGGTTGAGGGTTTTAAAACTCCCTCAATTGTTTGGATATAATAGCTCCCTAGTTAAAACTTCCCCCTGACACTGCCATAATATATGCCAAGGGTGTTTGCACCCAATTCATCACTGTGTGAGCAAATTATGAGTGCTTACATGCCCAGTTGGGCTCTGCTAGGCATGACCGCTGTGAGGTAAAAGGTTAGAAAGAAAAACAACAAAGCTATTAACAAAAATTAAACTAAAACTAACAAAAACTATGAGCATATAAAACCAATGAAAAATAGAGACAAATGGACCAATATCACCAATGTATAAGTTGATATGTT
>SNQJ01S0006414.1:19495-99082 GCA_010110895.2 Picea sitchensis
ACCTAAGTGCCTATGTTTGCTTGATTATCCCCTTTATAAGTTGAGGGGTCTAAGTGGTGCAGTGTTTAGAGCATGCATATCATCATTCTTGAGAAGGAAAATGAGTTTTCCCCACATCCAAGAGCTTACAATGTCAAATTTCATTTCAAATGCGCGGCCTACTGTGTGGACAGAGGCGCATATGGAACCTGCGCGCTGACAGAACGAAAGCAAAAAGCGCATGCGCGCCCGACGCGTGCCTGTGGGGTGAAATACCCGCGCGCCTGTGTCAAAAGTCCGAGAAGAAAAATCCGGATGGATTTCTCTCCAATTTCTGGTGATTTGACTGCTAAGAAGGCGGCTGAGGCCGGTTTGTGAACCTGCAAGTTAATGAAATCAAAAGGAAAGCAAATAAAGCCCAAATGAGGGAGGAATTTATACCTTCTCCCCAGTATGGTCGCCAATCTGTTTGAACCCAATTCTTCACTGTCTGAGCAAATTATGAGTTCTTACATGCCCAGTTGGGCTCTGCTAGGCATGACAGCTGTGAGGTAAAAGGTTAGAAAGAAAAACAACAAAGCTATTAACAAAAATTAAACTAAAACTAACAAAAACTATGAGCATATAAAACCAATGAAAAATAGAGACAAATGGACCAATATCACCAATGTATAAGTTGATATGTTGATGAAATCCAAAGACACACAAAGAAGAAAGGGGACTTGGGTCCCTCCTTTCTCCAATGGAAGGCTCTTGAGGCCCTCAAAGATTGCTCTCCTTTACAATGAAAAGATGAAAAATGTGGGTGAAAGAACTCCAATCTTATTCAGGGGTGAATGGCCTTGTGAAATGCAGCTTGTGATGCTTATTGCCAAAGAATGGGTCCTTAGCAATCTCAGCAGCATAACAGTATGAAGAATTCCTTTAGAAAATGGTGGTCATTCATGGCTTTTTATAGCCAAGCATTGGGTTATTATGTGGCCTCTTTTGAATGTGAAAAGGGGCTCTTTATGGCACAATTAGGTCTTTGACCAGCCCACCATGAGGATTGAGCTCGAATTTGGTGTCAAATCGACTTGAGAGCCGATCCATTAGTGGTTGGGAAGCCGACCAGTTTCAATAAATGCGTCGTTTAGCAGGCGCGCGGGTTTTTCGCCAAACATTCGCGCTTTGTGCACATATGCACGCCCTGTACGAAGCTGTTACGCGCATACACGCACGCGCCCAAAGGATGTAAAGCGCCTTGCAATTTTTTGGCCATTTTGTATAGTTTTGACCCTTTTGATGTGCTGTGGAATTAACCTTGTGCCATGAATGACTTCTTTTCTATTTTGACAATGCGGAGTTCTTGTCGCCACGTGCGGACGAAATTTCAGTGATAACAAAGGGCATCCAAGATTCCAAGAATTTGGAACAATATTTTTCCTCATATAATCTGCAAATCAAGGCCATCATGTACATGTAGGGTTCCCTTAAGTATGTTGTTCCATACCACCCCGCAATCTGGTTAATGAATTTTTTTGTCTCTGTTACATCAAGAGGATAAAAATTTGTTGATATCATGAGTTTCATAAAAATTTACTACAAATTTAGTGTTTAGTCTTAATTCTAGTTCCCATAGCTTGTAATATTTATTCACTTCCACAGGTAATAAATTCCCCCACACATTATCAGTGTTCATCAGTAAATAAGCATTTGATAGCATCTGTGTGGTTTTTAATCCATTATAAGGCCTCCACATAATGTAAAACAGGGGATCTAGTGGCCACCATGTACAACAGGAAGTGTTCTAAGTTTGGTAACACCTTGTCATCTAAGGCCCTAATTTCTTGACTATTGTGAGGTGTGAAGTTTGGAAAGTATGAGTGTTTAATTTTATTGAATAACTCGTTCCAATAAGGTAACAATACCTTAGACTCAGTGCTCGGCTCTGTGTCTTTGTATAACGACGGCTAGTTGAACACTTTCTTCTGTGGAAGTCAAATTGCAGGCTCCACCTTAGGTGTTTTCTTCATTCCTTTAGTAGGGGCCAAGTTCGATGCTTCGCCTGAAAGAGAACCCTTTCCCTTGGGTGTTTTTAGGGATTGTCGAGTAACAAGTCTGTGTGGAGGAATTTTCTACATGGAACAACAACAATTGGCTTACAATTTATTCATATTTTTTGATAAACATAACAATTATTAAATGAAAACACATACTTGGTGAAGCAATAAGAATTTAACATTAATACTTACCAATTCTGGTTATGAAGCTTCTGAATTGGACAAAAGCACAATACTACAACACACATAACATGGTATTGAGACATTCTTTGTTGTGCAATCTCTCTTCAAACACTTGACGGTAACAATGCTTAAAAAAAATGTTCATGCTCATATATTATAACTCTTTACTGGTTAAATCAGACAGTTAAACCATAGGGTACAGTGGGATTGTGAAAATATTTCAGGCTTTAATTCTCCCACCTATGTGACATGCTCGAAATTAATGGATGACGTCGAACTACAACTCGAAATCTCGTTTTGTAGTTCATCGGTACATTCAAAAGGTAGTTATTTGGCACGCAATGTCTTTTACGTCAAGGTTTAGGGCGTGGGGTTGTTGACCGTTCGAGCCAACTCATGTTTCATATTTCATTGACATCCAAACGATATTTCGTGTTAAAAAATCCCTCTTTTTCATTGGCACACAATGTCTTTCCAGAGTGTTGGCATGTCAAAAAATGTGGGTTCGTGTGGTGGCGTGGCACATGAATTGTCACCTAAAACATCGAATGGGGGTGTTGAGGATGTCGTGGCAAGATCTGATTTTTCTATGCATGGTGATAAAATTGGACGCAGGCATGAAGGACCATGAATGGATAATTCTATGTTTAAGCTTTCAACAACAATGATTGAAAGGAGACACATGATGAACATCTTATATTTAAAATCGCTTTCATGGATATCGCCATATATAGGATCATTTGTCTGTGGACGAGCCCTTTTTTGAAATGAGAATGATCGATGTCGATGAAGCATCAACTATCGATGAGTAGGCTTGTATGTAAAATTGGCATCGTCGATGGCCTATGAGCTCATAGGCGTCGACAAGTTTCCTAAGTGTATGTATTTCCAACATTTTCCACTAGATCCTCCGAAGCCCAATAAACCTTAAGATAATTTACAAGATGGCATGGAGGATGATGTGGAATATGTGAGGTGGAAAAGTTGGCATGGAAAATATGATGTGGAAATACGATACTACTAGTGTGAAGTGGTGGTACGAAGATCCACTTGGCGAGTGGTATGATAGTACAAGGTTGGTGTTTTCCATTGACGTGGATGCTCACATAAACAAAATTAGGTGAACCTTACCTTTATCCACCAACGGTCAGGATTGATCAAATTTCTGAATCGGACGATCACAGATTGTTTATCCGATTCGTTTATAGGCGACGGCGATTTTGAGCGTCTATTTTAGATTTTTCTCAATAGGTGTCATTTGATGCCAATGGTCGATGCACATCGATGGTCAGCAGGATCGTTCGTGTGTTTCTGAGTTGTGCATGAATGTGGCCAACACCCGACTCATTATGGGTGACCAACAGAGTTTCCTATCAGGGATCGAAAAAACAGGGTTCTCAATGGTTTTTCCTTCTTTTTTGCAAATTATTCAAGTATTGACCCCTTTTTCTTCAAATTGAAACTTGGATGTATTCTCCTACTTTGAGTAATTCTTTAGTTAAGGCTTGGAACACAACTGACTAAATAAATTCATCAAAAGAGATTCTAACACAAACTGTGAGCAAGTTGAATCAAAATCAAAGATGAAAAGGAAAGTAAATTCGTACCCATTGAAATACCTGATATTTCAAAGGGTGTGTTGAGGTCTCAAAAAATGGTGATTCATTAGATGAAACCAAAATCTATGATCCTTACCTTAGCCGTGAAGATATAACAATTTCAGGAGGAAACTTCAATCCAAGATAAAAACTCAAAGATCATTTATAAATATGCATGCATATGATCCGAGGAACATCCAAAACTATTTGTCTGTGGGGACTTGTATAATTTCATGCCTCTTTATAGCGAATCCATGTTCCATTTTCTACTAAGAAATGTTTAGGCAAACAAATGCCACTGATAGGAGAAAATTAAGCTTCCAAACTCTAAGTATCTAAATCCTTTTTCTTGCATTACTCTACTACCAACGAGCATCCATAGCCCCAACATAGTCACCCTGATATAACAGACCTTGCTTCACTACCAGCGAGCATCCATAGCCCCGACAGAGATATATGCATACCTGCCTGATATCATCATTCTTTGAAATATGCCTTCTATTTTTCCACTTTCTTTTGTTATTAATTTCATTGCAATAGGTACCCATTACTGGATATCTTTTGGGAAGGGAATGTATAAAACTAAGAAAGAGTCAAAGAGGAGGATATATGTTTCTTTGGAAGAGAGGATACCGGTACTTAGGCCTGTATTACAACATTCTCAGTAAGAGAGGTTATGTCCTTTCTAACTCTATTGGTAGGCATATTTCATTCTCTCCTTCATTTCCATTATCCCCTTCAAAATTTCCAAACCACAAGAGAAACAATATGATCATTCCTCAATTGACATGTATACAGAAGTGCAAATAATTATTGTGTTCATATATTTCATTGAATGAATCCCCCCTGAATCTGCTTGAGATGGTCCAGGTTTGGGATCGAAGTAAATTCCTTGTTATGTTTTACCATGAATTTTGAGAAACAATATAATTTATACCACTTATCAAGAAAACTACCAAACCAAAATTTAAAAACAAAACAAAGAACAACAAATCACAACAAAGAAAATCAATTGAAAACATAGAAAACTATGGTACAAAGTTGCTCGTGTTGAGCAGCTAAAAAGAGAATATTTTCAGAACATGGCCATTTACAAGAAGAGAATCTAGTTCACCCCTCAGGTTTTGTAATCGGTATGTGCCTACCCCAATTTTTTTAGCGACTTGATAAGGACCAAGCCAAAGGCTTTGAAATTTTGAATGTTTCCCTTTCGACTTATTTACTTTATGCCATTTCAAAACCAGATCTCCCACATCAAAAAAAAAAAATTCCAACTTTGTGTTTATCAAACCACCTTTTAACCAACTATTGATGAGCTATAAATTAGTTTCTATCCCTTTCCCTTTCTTCCTCTACCATAAGAAGTGAGTTAACACATTATTGCATGCTTGAAAGTGATTGACCCCTAGAGGCTTGGGAGAGTTGTAGAGATGGAAGATACATGTTGGTTGGAAGAATGGATTCTTTCCCACAAACCAAAAAGTATGGAGAATTTCCCAGGGCTTCTTTAGGAGTTACCCTATCATCCCAAAGGGAATTTTGAAGAGCATTGTGCCAGTTCTTATGATATTTTGCAATTGTATTTTTTAGGATCCTGACCAAATTATTGTTTGTTGATTATGCAACACCATCCCATGTGGGTAGTAGTTAGCATAATACCTCAGTATAATCCCTTTGTCTAGAGAAAATCAATTAAAGAGAGTGGAAGAAAATATGTAGCATTATAAAAAACAAGGATAAACGATACCCCAAATCTGGTGATTAGGTGTTGCTCCAAGAACTAGATCACCACCTTTTCATTAATACAAGTAAGAGGAATGAATTTTTACAATCATGTGAAAGAATCGGTTGCAGACATTATGTACTTGTGTTTTTTAGATAAGTTTGGATTGATTTCCCCTATGATATATATCCTCCATTGCTCAAAATATCTTGATATTGTTACTAGCTACAATGAAGTGGATGCCTTTTTCTCTTTCCCAACACTTCGTTGTAACACTTTGCACTTTTTGACGTGTGTATGTGTGTATTTAAACAAGGTTGGATAGTAGTATCCTACCCTTAGGATTTTATGGGCAGTGGTTTCTCCTATGAAATTCCCACTTATTGAGCCATCATGTAGATCTCTCGGCACTTTTTCTGCATCTTCTTTCTCAATACATCTAAGTAATACTCCATCATAGTTCATATAGAATAGCACAGAGTTAATGAGGTGATATTGGGCGGATTTTGATCTAAGATATCTTCTCTCCTTAAGCTTTAAATTTTCAAGTCATGTGTCGTGATGAAGGAAGTAAGATAAATCTAAGTACCAAGAATCTTGGCCAAGTGGGATATATAATACTTCATTGCACCACAAAGATAATTCATTGTCCCATCCTAACTCCTTTGGTTCTCCTAGATATTGAGACTATGTGGCCAATTTGCATAAGCATTGACCTCTAACTATCTTTGTTGGATTAATATCAAGATCAAATTCTTGGATGATAGGCATCTAGTTCCTTCTCCTCTCACCCATTTCTTGTTGTGTGAAAAGTGACCTTACCACAGGGTGGGGCACTATAAATTTGGTATGGTTCTTCATGATGTAAGATCTAAAATATTTTACTGCTTTGTAGACAACATAAGCTTGTTTATCTATAGCAGGGTAATTGAGTTATGACCCTTGCAGGTTGGTGCTCATAAATGAGATGGTGGCCTCATTGTTCTCATCATCCTTTTTTGTCAAGATTTATTCTAGAGACTGATCAAAAACAAAAGTTCATAAGAAGAATTCCTTAGTGAATTTTTTTTTATTACTGAGAGGGGGGGTGAATCAATAATGATAAATTTTAGTACTTTTAACCATAGTATATTCTTAAATAATATTCATCAGTTTATCATTAGCATTCAATATATCATTAGCAGTATAATCATAAACAACATTGCATCACATTAGATACATAGTACACTAGAATTTACATGGAAACCTGTTGAGCACTCAACACACCCTAAAAAAAAAAGACTATGTAAAATTTTACTTTTTGGGTACCACTTGATCTTTTGCACTCATTGATTCGACTTCATTATGAAAAATGTTGCCTTTGCTTATCATTTTTTACTCTCATTAAGTCTTTCAAAGTTTCCTTGAATATATGAAAACTAACGACTTAAGAGGCCTAACCTTTAAATAAAGAATCAACAGCCAGGACATTACACCCAATGCGCCCAAATCCAGCGTCAGAAGGGTTTAAAAGATGAAGGAAAATCACTTGAAAAACCGTAGTCGCCGAGCGTCGATCTTCATCGGCATCGGAAAAAGGAAGTTTTCTTTTGTGGCAAACATCACACAAGGACATCACTGACAACTGATCCCCTTCGACGTTGATAAAAGGCGAAGAGAGTAAACGTTAACGAAGAAATAAATGATATCATTGATGGTTGATACCCGACGTGCTTAGCGAAATGGAGGAGACCAAACCGCGACAAACATTCGGGCCACGCTACAAGTTTTCTCCGATCGACGACCCCCAAAAACTTTCAGCATCAGGAGTTTTGAGGTTGCTAACCCAAAGGAAACTACGCAATAGGTTTACCCTCGATCGTCGACCCCCAATCCACCCACTAGGAAAGCGACACGATGGGACGTTTTAGCACTAGATACATTGCAAACTGGGTCATTTAAGGGACTAATTAATTCCAAATCTCGCATTAGTTGCTAATTCGTGCATGAATCAAAAGGACTGTTTGAATTTATCAATACAACACATCACCCTCTGCGCCTCCGTCGTCAACCCACGATGAATTAAATTACAGAGATTCGGCAGAAGATTTGTTTGAGTTTCACTCATCACCCGAATTAATTGTTTGATACGACCTGTAGGTTCTTCTCCGTTAAATCCTCTTGAGCCATTGTAAACAAGATTATTTTCTGCACTAAGAAGTTTCAAAGAATCTAGAAGAACGAGACGAGCAATTAAAAAGCTTCTGAGCCCCTCCCCATGAGTATCAAACTACAAAGTCTAGCAAGTATTACAGGTATGTACCAGTCTAGATTTTTTGTGTTTTCACTTCATATATATATATTAAATATCCAATATCGCTCAGTGTACAAGTCCTAAAGGATTGATTCTGGTTGTAGTAACAATGCCTCCAAAGAAACCAAGTACTATGCGATCGCCGAGAGCGCCTAAGCTAAAGGAACCAGAGGTGGGAGAAGGATCATTCTCAGGGCCAGAAAAACAATTAGAATTTTCTCCTAGGTTGGAACCAATTATCAGAACATCCACCAAGAAGATTTTTTCTCAACCTCTGGCCTTTGCAGACATAGAGGCAAAAACAGGGGGAAAGGCAGTACTCCCGCACTGGGGATAACTTTTCAAGAAGATCAACCGGGAAGAATTCCCAGAATATACCCTGCACAGCAACCCCAACATGAGAAAGCTCGACGATGAAGTTTTTCCAAATATCAGAATGTCATACCTACACATGGTAGTGAGAAGGACCCCAGTTTTATCCTGTATATAACTACTACAATGGCTCATCGGTCACACAGACACACAGAAGTGCCTAATCAATGATGAAAATGGCGAGTGTGTCAGGGTTTTCCTTCCTGTAGAAGTGCAGAATTATTACAAGCTTAGAGACCTGGAAGAGCGACTGAACATCGATTTTTTCATCAACTTTTATGCACACCACGACACTAGTCAGGTGACAGCTTCATGGTGGTGAGAGGATAAAAAGTACACCAATCGGACCTTCGGCTAGTACCAAATGACCAATTTAAGGGAGTCATATATCTATCTAATGGCCCTCATCTGTCGGTTGTATGGGGAGAAAGATTGCTCCAGGTTTTAGAGGCTTGGATGCCTTTAGCTTATATTGTAGCCATTTCTGGGAGAAGTTTTAAATGGGGTGCCATCATTTCCAAGAAGCTAAGCATTTTCATACAACAGGCTCAGACGTCAAAAGAAGGAGAGACTCCATCCTTCTACATGGCTTCTTATTTATTGGACATCATCTATGCCAGAAATGTTTTTTCCAGAATGTACTTGAGTTGGCACATCTCGGAACTCCTAGTCCATGTATATTTTAGCATCTTATGGGAGAATATGTACAAAAAATCCTACTCCCTCATCTGTGATGAATTCATCACCCGCATTCATTTCATTATTTTCAAGAAAGAGTGTCCAAGACTATCGGTTGCGGCCAAAAAGATGATATCAAAGGTTGGTCACTGGTATATGGATGAGCGTGATACCTATATCAAGGTTTTCAGGGCCATGGGGCACCACACCTTTTACCTGTGCATGTTCTCGATTGACTAGTGGTAGGAGAGATATGCCACCAGACTATCCTGCAAGGTTACAACGCTTCCCTAGTAAAAGACAAGAAATTGGAATTTATACCCTATGGATTCCATATAGGTTTCTACCTAGTAAAAGACACTGCTCAAGCCAAGCAGGAAGGACTGATCCAATTGGAGTTTTGATTCTAGACCGGTCATTTCCGCAAACATGACCCAAGTGGTTTAGTCTCGAAGCATGCATCACAAGTGTCATCATGTTGGCCTTACGCTCATGACAAATTCTAAGATGAGGTTTTCACCAAAAATACCCAAGACTAGGAGGAAGTGGTGGCAAGGATGGTCGACCCCAGAATGACCAAGTTCAAAGCCATGAGCCTGGATGAACAGGTGAAAATCATAGAAAAATCAGCTCAAGGAGCCCTCAGAGATAGAGAGGAAATGGTAGAGGCCGAAAAGCAGAGATCCCCCTGGTAGCCTCGATACAAGAAATAAATTTCCCCGAGGCTCAGGAAGCGCGAGAGAGAGGGTTACTCATGTATGAACAGGCCCAGTGGATAATGGATTAGATGCAAGATAATTCAGACCTCATCAGGATGCCAATGCTCCCTGCCAATGACCTGGATGAAAGCTAGAAAGGCCCAAGCGGCCCTGAATTGATAGATGTCAATGAAATCATCGGGCTAGAAAACCCTGAATTCACAACGCCACCAGTCGGATAGCTGACAGGTGTTTCATGTCATCCTCATACAGTCAGGGTATCTATTGAAACAAGTGCACCATACCCCCTCCGCGAGTTAATAAAAATATGTGATGATGATGAGAGCCCAGAGGTATCTCTTGGGACCCTTGTGCATATCGAAGAATAAAAGGGACCTGAGAAGACATATTCTCCTCTTCCCGAGGTCCAAACCCATGAGGTCCCACAAAAGGAAAATAAAGTTGAGAGTGTCTTAGACACTAAGATGCCCGATGCACCAGAGACCCGAACAGATAGTCTGAAGAACGAGTCAGGGTTAGACAATCCAAAGGAGGAAGCTCCACAACAGGAAATCGGTGCTTCAACAACCGATGAAAAAGTAAGTATCGAGTCTATCCTCAATGCCTCTATTTCACTCAGTACTCAAACCTCCGATGAGTGACAGACAAAATTCAGACCTTCGGAGAACAACGAGGAAGTTCAAGAACCCAACCTTGAACAAGTGTACACCAGCGGAAGTCTGGGAAACACACTCACATGGGGGGGTCAGCAGATTCTCGAACCCATGGATGAAGTAGCCGACATACATGTAATATCTTATTATTGAAGGAAGAAGGATATCGTCCACAGAACCACCAATAATAGGAGGATCACTTTAGATAGCTCCATTCTCATCACTACCGAGGAACATTTGATCAACATAGAACATGCTAAGATGTTTGAACTCATCAGGGCAGGGATGGAAATTACAGATGCCACCATGGATAGAGCTAAAAGAGATGAAAATAATTTGGTCGCCACCTTAAAGGAATTGGAATATTTGCGCTACTTGGCGAAGTATTACCAGGACACTACACAGGTCGCGGTGTACCTAAGAAATGAATTCAAGGAGGCCTACAACAATTTCACAGACAAGCGACACCTATTCATAGCAAGGATAGCCGAGCTCCAGGAGGACACCCTCATGGAACTTGCAACATGAAAAGATATGGAGTGATGGTACAAGAAAGCACAACAAGTCAAAGAGAGAGTCGACTACATTGGTGCGGTCCAACATGGCTGAGACTGTTAGGGTCCTAACCAGCACATAGGTAGAACAATATATTTGGATGTAATAAAGGTCAATATGAATAAGGCCTTGCAATAAAATAGAATAAGTTGAATGTAAGAAGACCTAATACAAGCTTTCGCTTCTAGAAGGATCTTCCTCTAGATGCTTCTTTTGATAGACATATTTAATATAAATAGGAGTCGAGGGTATGAGAACCCTAGCTTGGATATTATTGTAATAGAGCTCTGCTCGACTGGAGGTTTCCCCCTCGAAGAGGCCCGTGATCATTACTCTCAGAATCAAAGTGATATTTCTGTTGTTATTCTTATATCATTTCAGTGTTATTGTGGTGATTGTTCTGGTTATATTTTTGTTATTCTACCATTTCTAGCATTTTATTTTTGTTCTACATACTTTTATATCTGGTATATTACAAGTGGTATCAAAGCACTTTCCTCGGCAAAAATTGTGGGTAATTTTTTTTCATGGAAGCGACTTATTCTGGCATCTTTAAGCCACTGAGATCTGTCATTACACGCATAAACCCGAGGTTGAGGGATTCATACACGCAGGAAATATAAGTGATACTTAAGCGCACATATGTTGACCACCCTTGTAACCCTTGTTGGTATCCCTTCGAGTGGTAGCGCATCAGAAAACACATGTGTACGGATCGGCCTTGATTACCTAAAGCCCTCTTTAGATAAACCGATCAGTTGTCTGACTTTTATAGTGCCACTGAGAACAACACTTGGGAAGATACTCTCTAGTACCTAAGTAGTCGGGTAGTATGGATAAGGGTACGGTCTAGCCTCCTTAGTTAGTGCCCTGAGATATTGGGTGGAGTACTAATGTTGGACCCCGTACGTATATCAGAGACATATAACACAAGGCAAACCCTTGTCTATAGAACCCTTGAATACCTAACCCTTGGGGACAGAAACATAAACAAATTAAAATAGACAAGATCTATTGCCAGGCAACTGTGTTCGGGTTGCCAAATCACTACAAATTTCTTTTTGGTTAAGCATTTGTGTATTTCATCACTGCAGTATTCTTCATACTAGAGTATAACTCCGGAGTATAAGTCTGGAAATTTTTTCACCATTATTTGAAACCTATTCCATTGGATTCATCTCTTCACCCTTATCACATTCATACATATCATTTTTCGGCAAAATTTTTGACCCCACCCGCCCCTTTTCGGTTCCCTCATCCTCATGGACCATACCCGTAGCCAAGACTTGGAAGCTCGCTTATATACCTTGCAATCTAGTCTCACTGAGACCCAACAAGAAGTGAAACAAATCAGTGCCAATGTTGTCTCCATCAATACAACCATGCATTCCTCAATGGAGGAAATAAAACAAGACCTGACCACCCATCTTGAATATTTCTTTTTGACGCTCTGGACCAAGCTACATATCCCTACAGATAACCCTTCCTCTGACCCACCTCCACATACTGAAGCTAAAAATCCCTCTCATTCTCATAACTTTCAGCACCATCACTTTCAACGTGACCTACGCCTTTCGCGGGTGGATGTGACCAAATTTGATGGCTTAGATCCCACTGGTTGGGTAACCCAAATGGAACATTATTTCTCTTTATATGGAATTACAGATGACTTGGCCAAACTCTAGTATGGTGTTCTCCATCTAGATCAAGAACGTTGGCAATGGTGGCATGGAGAAAAACTTCTCGTTAAGGGTATATTGCTTGGACACACTTTGTGGAAGAGCTTTATGAATGCTTTGACACTGACACCAACCATTTGGGCCATTTGAAAAAGTTGAAACAATAAGGAACAGTGGAAGACTTTATAGCTGCCTTTGAGCGCCTAGCTTTTCGGACAGAGGGCATGTCTGATGCCTTTTTTCGAGAGTTTTTTATCAGTGGCCTCAAGGATGAGATTCGGGCCCATGTCCTCATGGCTCGGCCTCAGATTTGGGTGGAGGCTACTAAAAGAGATAAATAATCACAACATGTTGTATATTCTCAAAATAGGAAACCCTCCTTTATCCCTCGCACTAAACCAGTAATTCCCACTACTCCCTCTGCTCCACTAAAAATCCAAAAATTGACCAGGGTTGAAATGGATGAACGCCAACTCAAAGGCCTTTGTTATAATTGTGATGAAAATTATTTCTCGGGCCACAAGTGTAAGGAACAAAATATTTTTATGGCCATCTTAGAGGATATTTCGGAAGAGGATGTTGAAACTCCCCTTATGTATGAGTCACCTGAAACCGCTAACATAACCCCTCCCTCAGACCCTCCCAAAGTAGAACCGGGCATTTCCCTCAATTCTCTCACTAGCTTCTCTGCTCCCCAAACCCTCAAGATAATCGGTTACATCAAGCATAGGAAGGTCATCATTCTAGTTGACAGTGGAAGCACCCATAATTTTATTCATCGCCGCATTGCCCAAGAAACTCATTGCTACATCCATGTCGTCAATAATTTCTAAATCATGATTGCCAATGGTGTCTCCATGAAATGTGGAGAGAATTGTGAAAATGTGTGTCTCCAAATTGGTGACTACCACCTGAAATCTCATATGTTTGCTATTGACACGGGCGGTTGTGACATTGTGTTAGGTGCAGACTGGCTAAGGACTTTGTGTCCCATTCTCATGGATTTTAAGGAATTAACCATGCAATTCGACCAGGAGGGCCACCAATATAAGTTCCAAGGCATCATCATCGGTTCACCTGAGATCATTAGTTCCCATCGCATGGAAAAGCTGCTCAAAAAATGTCATCCAGGTGTTATTTCCCAACTCCATGCCATACAAGCAATAGAGACACCCTATGTTCCGCAAGACCTCCAAGCCATCCTTTCTAAAAATCAAGTGGTACTTTCCACTCCCCAAGGACTCCCTCCGTCCTGTGGTGTTCATGATCATTCCATTCCCCTTGTACCCAGAAGCCTTCCTCCCAATATTCGTCTGTATCATCAAGCTTTTTACCAAAAAAATGAAATTGAGAAAATGGTCCAGGAACTCCTTAATGCAGGCGTTATTTGCCTTAGTACGAGCCCCTACTCTTCTTCTGTGGTCATGGTCCTGAATAAAGAAGGTTCTTGGTGAATGTGTCATGACTTTCATGCCCTCAACAAACTTACCATTAAATACAAATTTCTCATTCATGTCATTGATGACCTCTTGGATGAATTGAGTGGTGCCCAATTATTTACTAAACTTGATCTTCATTCGGGCTACCACCAGATACGTATGAAAGAGGCAGATATTCCCAAGACTGCCTTTAGAACTCATGAGGGCCACTATGATTTTTTGGTCACGCCTTTTGGCTTGTGTAATGCCCCCTCCACCTTCCAAAGCCTCATGAATCATGTCTTCCATCGTTTTCTCCGTCATTGTGTCTTAGTTTTATTTGATGATATCCTCGTCTATAGCAAAACCTGGACAAACCATATTTCTCATGTGGATCAAGTTCTCCATCTACTCTCTCAGCACCAAATTTTCCTGAAACAGTCTAAATGTGGTTTTGGCACCTCAGAAGTCGAGTACTTGGGTCATCTGGTTGGCAAGGATGGTGTCAGGGTGGATCCTAAAAATATTGAAGCTATGCAAGACTGGCCTCACCCAAAGACTCTCAAAATCTTGCATGGATTTCTGGGCTTAACAGGTTATTATCACAAGTTTGTTAAGAATTATGGAAAGATTGCAGCACCTCTCACTACACTCCTAAAAAATAACTCTTTCACTTGGACTCCAGCCGCTGCTCAAGATTTTCAAACCTTGAAGAGGGCCATGTGCACCACTCCAGTCCTGGCCCTTTCTGATTTCACAAATACCTTTCTCTTGGAATGTGATGCTTCAGAGAAAGGAATTGGTGATGTCCTTATGCAAGAGGGTCGGCCTTTGGCCTTTACTAGAAAGCAATTGTTTGAAATAAATCTGGGCAAATCAATCTATGAAAAGTAAATGTTGGTTATTCTTCATGTTGTTGATCTGTGACGCCCTTATCTATTGGGGCAATGCTTCCAAATTAAGACAGACCATCAAAGCCTCAAGTATTTTCTGGAATAATGCATTTCCTCACTAGAGCAACAAAAATGGGTGACTAAGCTCTTTGGATATGATTATGAGATCATTTACAAGAAAGGAAAAGACAATGTGGTTGCGGATGCACTTTCCCAAAAATATGAAGATGAAGGATCCATTTTTTCTCTTTCCTTCATTGTACCAGATTGGCTCCAAGTCGTTTGCCAGGAATGGCTACAATATCCCAAAAGTTCGCATCTAATCCAACAATGGTAGTCCAATGCTCTAGCCTCCCCAGGGTACTCTTGGCTCCATGATGAGCTTCAATACAAAGTCTGTATGTATTTAAGTAAACAATCAAAACTTAAATCCATGGTACTTTCNTGAGCTTCATGCTACACCCACAATGGGGCACTCCGGGTTCACCAAAACCTATGACAGGGTCAAACGTTATTTTTTCTGCTATGGTATGAAACAAGACATTCATAATTTTGTCATTGAATGTGATGTGTGTCAATGAAACAAGGGAGAAATAGTCAAATCTCTGGGCACACTACAACCGCTTTCGATTCCACCTGCTATTTGGAGGGATATCTCTATGGATTTTATTACAGGATTATCCAAATCGGGAAATAAATCATTCATCATGGTGGTTTTTTATCGCCTTTCCAAGTATGTTCATTTCTGTGCTCTTCAACACCCATTTACAGCATCCATCGTGGCTCAACTTTTCATGGATCAGGTCTTCAAGCTTCATGGCACCTGCACTCTATTGTTTCTGATTGCGACCCAACTTTCACCAGCAACTTTTGGCAAGAATTGTTCAAGCTACAAGGCACCCAATTGCATCTCAGCATAGCTTATCATCCCCAGACTGATGGTCAAATGGAATTTGTCAACAAGTGTTTGAAAACATATTTGAGGTGTTTTTCCTCGGAAAAGAAAAATCAGTGGGCTCAATGGTTACCCTTAGTTGAATGGTGGTACAACACTTCATACCATACAGCTACACGCATTACTCCTTTTGAAGTGGTATATGGATAGAAGCCACCTTTAGTTCTCTCATACTTACCTAGTGTCTCGAAGGTCCAGGCGGTTGACCAAACACTTATAGTTTGAGAGGCTATTCTTCATACCCTCAAAGAGAATTTGGTCATGGCACAAAATCATATGAAGCAACAAGCAGATCAAGGTTGCTCTCAACATCAATTTGTAGAAGGGGATCAAGTGTTTCTTCGACTGCAACCTTACAAGCAAAATTCCCTCAAGGCCAAGCATTGTCAAAAACTAGCGCCCAAATTTTATGGTCCTTATACCGTTCTCAAGCGTGTGGGACAGGTGGCCTATCAGTTAGCTTTGCCCAATCATTAGAAGCTACATCCTATTTTTCATTTTTCATGCTTAAAGAAGGTGATTGGAACTAAGTACCAAATTCAAACCAACCTTCCCGAGTTAGCCGAAGAAGGATCCATTTGGCTACATCCACAAGAAGTTTTGGACCAGCGTGAGCATTGCCTACATCAGAGAACCATCAAGGAAGTGTTATTCCAGTGGAAAGATATAACTCTAGCAAATGCCACTTGGGAACCAGCTACCATTCTGCAGCAATTTCCACATCTCAAGCCTTGAGGACAAGGCTATTTTTAAGGGGGAGGAAATGTTAGGATCCTAACCCGCACATAGGTAGAAAAATATATTTGGATGTAATAAAGGTCAATATTAATAAGGCCTTGCAATAAAATAGAATAAATCGAATGTAAGAAGACCTAATAGAAGCTTCTGCTTCTAGAAGGATCTTCCTCTAGATGCTTCTTTTGATGGACATATTTAGTATAAATAGGAGTCGAGGGTATGAGAACCCTAGCTTGGATATTATTGTAATAGATATTTTCTTGACTGGAGGTTTCCCCCTCAAAGAGGCCCGTGAACATTGCTCTCAGAATCAAAGTGTTATTTCTATTGTTATTCTTATATCATTTCAGTGTTATTGTGGTGATTGTTCTGGTTATATTGTTGTTATTCTTCCATTTCTAGCATTTTATTTTTGTTCTGCATACTTTTATATCGGGTATATTATAGAGACAAAGAATAACACAACATTTGGGTGTTGAATGAAAACAATCTTGATCGCATAAAGAAATCAGTCGAGTACTGGGAAAAAATGGCTCGGGAACCCCACCAAGAAATCCAAGAGAAATGGGCCAGGTGTGAGAAAACCTAGGTCAAAATCAACAAGGCAGTGAAGGATATCGGACTCCCCAAGTTTGGCATGCCCGATGAATTCGGAGACTTGCATGACATAGTCAAATCACACATCGAGCAAGACTCAACATGGGCCGAATAACTAGCAAACATGACAGACACAACGCCAGGTCAAGTGTGATAGTTTATGGAACACCTGATCAAAGATCGGGCTATGCTGCAACAGTTAACTTCTAGTCTGGTCAAGTATTGGGCACATGCGGTAGAGATCAGAGAGATTTACGCGGCCCCAATGGAATAGCATAGATTCCCATATGCCAATACCTGCGAGGATTTTTTCATCCAGTGGTCGGAGTACGAGAAGAGTCACCCTTTTAAAATGATATCTTGAGATGACTCTTAGACAAATTGATAGGAGAGAACGCCACATGGAAAATTTTGTTTTACTTATTTTCACTTTAGCTGTTATTTTCCAGTTAATTTTATGTTCTAAATAAGAGCATCGGTCGATTAGTTAAAGGTCAATGGTTGTTGCAAGAAACTCTCATTTCTGGTTTTGTTATGAATTATTTTGGCGCTGCCTTTAATTGAGAAGTCCTTCTGGACCAGATACAAGTTTATGTTTTCATCAAATGCATGTATTATTGGGTGTGGAGAAGAACTATTTCTTATTCCATCTCATGAATGGATGCAGTAACAAGTAAGAGCTATTAAATCTATTGATAAGTTATCTGATGCAATTTTTTACAATTCTTTATTTAATGATGAAAAATGAATCTTTGTGTTATTATGTGATTGATGATTAAAGTTGATCAAATTATTTTTCTTACCGTTGTTTATCACATGCATGTTTTATTCTAATAACTCGTATCTCAGTCACTGATTAGAATATTCACATGGTTAATGCATGTTGTTTATCTGCACTCACAGCCATATTCAGCCTATTTTCCATTTATGGGGTGAGACGAGGTTTCAACCACCTCCCCCATTTCCATTAAATACCTTCAACGGGATCGGGATGAGGCTTGACACCCATGAAGGTTCCAGGTGGTGCCCACACCTTCTTCGAGTCAATCTCGGTTCCTTGAGGTCGTGCAGATCTTCTTTTGTGACCAATACAGGTGCTTTTACCTAGAGCTAAGGATTTTGACGATGCATGGATCCTAGATCAACGACTAATATCCCTTTAGGTCTTCGGGCTCCAGGAAAACCAAAACTCAAATCTCTATTTTTTCCCTTCGCTTTCCTCCAGAGCCCTAGATCTGGTGTCGTGTATCCATTTGATTCGAACGACTGAGACTTACTCTGGGCCTTCAGGCTTCTGGTGTTTCAAGACTTTGGGACTTCGGTGTAAGTTTTAAACTTACGAAGTAAAGCAATGCATATAGATTCTTAAGCAATACAAAAATTAATCAATGGCTCATACACAGAATACACAGAGATTTTTACCGGAAACCCTCAACCGGGAAAACCTTTCTTATTTTAATTATATCAAATTTCACCATTATCCATACAATATATACAATGTTTTTAGGTATTCCGTAGATACCAAAACCCTAATCCCTTAAACCGGGATTAATTTACAAATCAGCTAAAAATAGCAAAATCCGCTAAAATTTTACAATGTTTTTAGGTAGGGATCGTCAGACGCAGTTGTCGTATCTGACGCACCCACACACACACACATGCAAAGAATATAACGCATACCCAACATTCGGGCGCTTCGGGACTTCGGGCACTTTGGCTCTTTGGGCCTTCAAGACTTCAAGCACTTCAGCGCTTCGAGCCTTCAGGACTTCGGTCACTTTTGTGCTTCAGGCCTTCGGGACTTTGGGAGGCACTGTCACTAAGATCAACAGCTCCCTGTTGATTTTGAGATCAATGGTCCACAATTGCTTCAGGAGTTCAGGCTTCGGCTCTTCAGAATTTTTATGCTCTTCTCACTTTGAAACTCCCGAAGCTCATTTCCCTGAACGCTTGGATCGGCTCCCACATGTCCCCCTCAAGATCGGACGCCTCATGCTCACTTTGGGTTTCAGGACTTCGGACCTTTGACAAACAACTTTAACAATATTTAGAACCCCTTATTCCTATCAACCGACGATCTGATATTCTCAGGAATGTCCACCGCTGAAGCTAATCAAGTTTGTTGCTTGCATTTCAAGCATGAAATGGACTGCTCTAAACGCTACGCTTTAATGTTTCTTGTGCAGGCCACAAACTTGGAAAACTTGTGGCCCTTGACAACCATATGTGATAACATAAGGGATACAAATATATGATCATAATTGATAGGGAACGGTATATGAAACATATTGTCACTGACCTAGAAACCCTAAATGAACCCTCATCGACAGATTTCCCTGTGCTAGGAAATTATTCCTGTGATTCCTACTTCGGGAACTTCTCCCCTGTTTCATTTGATGTCCCTCTCACTCAGAACTCTGAAATGATTTTTCAGGAGGAGTTTCCAACAGTGGCAGAAGAAACCCTCTTCTGCCAAGAACCTACGTTAGAAATCACGGAACTAGCAAGAGGAAAAGAGGAAAGTAATAGGGAAGGAGAAGATAACACATGTTTCCCACAAGTTTGGACCCTCTATTTTGATGGATCTAAATCACAAGAAGGGTCAGGGGCTAGGTGTATTCTCATTCATCCTAAAGGTAAACGACATTTCATGTCTTGTAGACTAGAATTTGAATGCACGAATAACACTACTGAGTATGAATCTTTAGTACAGGGGCTAAAGAAAGCCATAGACTTAAAGGTCCAAGCATTAAAGGTTTTTAGAGACTCTGGAATCATTATCAGACAAATAATGAATACTATACATTGCAATTCTCCACACATGAAGAATTACCAATAGGAAGTGCACAGGCTAATAGAGCATTTTGAAGCTTTCAACATTACAGGGACTCCCAGAACGAAGAACATTCTTGCTGACTCTCTGGACACTGTTGCCTCAAGGCTATCAACTCTGGAGGATTATGAAGCTTCTCGATAACTGTAGAACTGTTATATAAACCCTCGGTGCCCAACAACATCTCTAATTGGAAGGTCTTTGGAGGATATGAACAGATCATAAAATTTCTGACTAACCAAGATAATTTTAAAGATTTGGCCATTGATGATGAAGTATTCCAGGGACAGTTGACGGAAACCAACCTTCATACAGGTCAACCAACAGAAAAATCGAAGTCTCACACAATCCTGAAGGGGATAGCTAATTTAGAAAATCTTTTTGACCTGAAAGAACTATTCAAGGGGCCCAAAAACGCTAAGACTGGTAGTTCTTGTCCCATGCATGAAACTATAAATCTTGGAACCCCGAAAAACCCAAAAAATGTAAACCTTGGTAGGAAAATATCTAAAGAGGAAAGAAAATCCTATCTTAAACTCTTTAGATAGTATCAACATGTTTGTGCATGGTCCTACTAAGATCTGAAAACTTATTATACGTGTATCATTCAAAACACTATCTCGTTAAAACCTGAAGTAAAACCCTTCCAACAGAAGCTCTGAAAGTATCACCCTTCCCTGGAACCTCTCATGTGTCAGGAGTTAAAGAAACTCTTAGATGCCAAAATTATCTTCCATGTTAGACATTCTGCATGGGTAGCTAATTTGGTTCCTGTAAGGAAAAAGTCAAGGGAGATTTGCCTATGCGTAGATTTTAGAAACCTCAACAGAGCTTCGGAAAAGGACAACTACCAAGTTCCTCCAATGGAGCATCTCTTGTAGACCGTCTTTGTCTCTGATATTCTCTCTTTGTTGAACGGTTTCTCAGGTTACAACCAGGTTCTGGTTTCAGAGGAATATCGTTTAAAAACTACCTTCTGAACCAAGTGGGGAACTTTCTCTTACAAACACATGCCCTTTGGTTTAATCAATGCAGGAACAACCTTCCATAGGGCCATGGACGTAGAATTTCTGGGACTAATCAACAAGTGTGTAGTAGTTTACTTGGACGACGTGACTGTGTATTCAAAGAACAGAGAAGATCGCATCCCACACTTAACCCATATTTTCGAAATATGTAGGAAGTACGGTATATCCTTAAACCCTAAGAAAACTATTTTCGGTGTCGATGAAGGTAAGTTTCTAGGCCACATTATATCTCAAGCAGGCATTTTCATAGACCCAGAAAGGATTAAGGCTATAGCTCATCTTCCATTACCTCACAACAAAACATTTATGCAATCATTCTTCGGGAAAATCAATTTTGTGAGGAAATTCACCCTCGATTTCGCAGAAACTATCAAACCCTTACAAAAGATGATTCGTAAAGATGTCAAATTTAAGTGGGATGATGAACGAACGAAGTCCTTCGATGATATTAAGACTGCTATATCTCAAGCCCTTGTGTTGCGAAGCCCCAATTTCAGCAAAGATTTTTTCCTCTATACTTTCACCTATGATCAATCGTTAGTTGCAGTTTTGACTCAGAAGGATGATGACAACAATGAGGGTCCAGTGTCGTTCATGAGCACTAACCTCCAAGGAGTTGAACTGAGTTATCCTACTATATATAAATAGGCTTATGCAGTTTATAAAGTAGTAAAACATTTCAGATCTTACATCCTCAAGAACCATACCAAAGTAATTATGCCTCACCATGCAGTTCGATCCCTATTTACTCAACAGGATATGGGGGAAATAAGAGGGAACTAGATGGTAGTGGTCCAAGAATTTGATCTAGATATAAAACTTGCTAAACTAGTTAAAGGACAAGGATTATGCAAACTGGTAGCTGAGGCTCAAAACCAAGTAAATGAAGACTCTGGATGGGAAAATGAAATGGAATTATGGTGTGGTGAAGCTTCATACATCTCCCCAGGGAAAGAGTCTTGGTATGAGAAAATGACTTATCTCTTGCATCATGGGACTTTCCCAGAAGACCTAAACCTCAAGGAAAGGAGAGCTCTCAGGTTAAAATCTGCACAATATCCCCTCATAAATTTGGTACTCTTCCGGGATAATCATGATGGGGTAATTTTAAGATTCCTCGAACGTGGAGATGCAGACAAAGTTCTGAAGGAGCTCCATGACGGCCCTGTAGGTGGACATTTTGCAGGAGACACTACCGCTCATAAGATATTGAGAGCTAGCTATTATTGGCCCACTTTGTTCAAATACGCTCACACATACGCTAGGAACTGTAAAACTTGTCAAATAAGCGTTGGGAGAGAGAAGAGAGCAGTGGTCCCACTCCAACCGGTAACTGTTTCTAGGCCTTTCGATCAATGGGGGTTAGACATCATAGGAGAAATTACACCAAGCTATTCAAAAAAACACAAGTACATACTTACTTCCACCGATTACTTCACGAAATGAGAAGAATCCATTCCTCTGACCCATGTAAATGAGAAGGTGGTAATCCAATTCATACAACAACAACTAATCACAAGGTCTGGTGTCCCTTCTGTTCTTGTTTTCGATAATGTGGCTTATTTTTCTTCCACCTTATTAACAGAGTTTTCCCTAGACAAAGGAATCATAATTTGATACTCTGCAAATTATTATCCACAGGGAAACAGAGTGGCTGAATCAACTAATAAGAACCTAGTAAGGATATTGAAGAAAACGGTTGTAGATAACCAAAGGAATTGGCATAATTTACTCCACAACGCTTTATGGGCAGATAGAGTTACACCAAAGGAAGCTATAGGAAATTCCCCATACTTTCTAGTATACGTACAGGAATCCATTCTCCCAAACGGACTATATCTCCCATCTCTTCAACTTGCTCAGGAGTCCCAGGGGCATCCCTGATCATCCTTACAACAAAGAATTGACACCCTGCTCATGTTAGAAGAAGAAAGGGAGAAAGATAAATCAAAATTCATAGCCCACCAGCAGATCATTAAATTATGGTTTGACAAGCATAAGGCTAAAGAGAAGAATTTTGAAGTAGGAGGCTTAATCTTGAAATGGGATAGAGTAAACGAACCTAAAGGCAATCATTCTAAGTTTCAGAATCTATGGCTTGGACCTTTTCAGGTGGCCGAGAAGATTGGGGAAAGAACTTATCGGTTACAGAATCTAAGGGGGGAACCTGACGCCCTCCCAGTGAATGGCTAAGACCTAAAACAATACTTTTATTAAATAATAATAATAATTTATGTTTTGCATGCGTATTTTCATGATTTTGTGTCTAGCTAGGTCGATTGCGAAACGCATTTTTGTTTTCTTTTTCTATTTGGACTTCTGCACTTTTGAAGATCGTGTTAGCAAGAAAATGGTTAACCCCAAATCATGCGACATAGAAAACTCTCTTCCTGACTCGTCGCTCACATTCAAACACGAGAAGCGCTCGAGAATCTACAATTGTTTCGAGGGGCTCTCTATCTAATCTGCACAGATGAACAACTTTGGAGAAATGTCAGAAGTGTCTGCTTAGTGGTTTGGTAAGACCTTAAGGGAAAGAAGGAAAGATGGAAAGGAATACATGCACCTCAGGGACAGAGCTAGTAAGTTTCACCTTAACCATCTCATCTTGCGAAATAACAGACTTAATCCTCTCCCACTTGCTCAGGGCATTCTGCTGAAATAAAAGTTAACTATATCAAATGAGAGCACAGTTAGGGGATGGTATGCAGATATATTTTTCAGGGCTATGGACACTCGCTGGCAGCAGAGAAACACCGTAGCAAGTGAGTAAAGGTAATTAAAGGCTTTTTTCCAGTGAATGCTCTACTAGACTCTTGTCAAAAGAGGGCGTGAGTCAGGGTTACAGGAAACGAAGGAGGAATAAAGGTTGAAAACCCCATAGTTAGACTCAGAGGCATCAACCAGAGAACTTCAATCAAAAGGACAAAAGAGGCCCTGATTTAAAATTAGTTAAGTTCTCCACCAGTTTTTTGCATCAGTCGAGGATGAGGGACAAACAGAGACTCTACTTTTACCCGGTAAGCTGCCATTTTTTGAGCACTCAACACACCCTAAAAAAAAAAACCTATGTAAAATTTTACTTTTTGGGTACCACTTGATCTTTTGCACTGACTGATTCGACTTCAATATGAAAAATGTTTCCTTTTCTTATCATTTTTTACTCTCATTAAGTCTTTCAAAGTTTGCTTGAATCTATGAAAACTAACGACTTAAAAGGCCTAACCTTTAAAAAAAGAATCAACAGCCAGGACATTACACCCGATGCACCCAAATTCAGCATCGGAAGGGTTTAAAAGATGAAGGAAAATCACTTGAAAAACCGCAGTCGATGAGCGTCAATCTTCATCGGCATCGGTAAAAGGAAGTTTTATTTCACGACAAACATCACACAAGGACATCACCAACAACCGATCCCCTTCATCGTTAGTAAAAGGTGAAGAGAGTAAACGTTATCGAAGAAAGAAATGATACTGGCGATGGTCAATACCCAACGTGCTTAGTGAAACGGAGGATACCAAACCGCGATGAACGTTCGAGCCACGCTACAAGTTTTCTCCAATCGCCGACCCCAAAAAAATTTCAGCATCGGGAGTTTTGAGGATGCTAACCCAAAGGAAACTACACAATAGGTTTACCCCCGATCCACCCACTAGGAAAGCGACACGATGAATTAAATTATAGATATTCAGTGGTAGATTTGTTTGAATTTCACTCATCACCCAAATTAATTGTTTGATACGACCGGTAGGTTCTTCTCCATTAAATCCTCTTGATCCATTATAAACAAGATTATTCTATGCGCTAAGGAGTTTCAAAGCATCCAGAAGAACAAGACGAGAAATTCAAAATATTTTGAGCCCCTCCCCGTGAGTATCAAACTACAAATCTAGCAAGCATTACAGGTATGTACCAGTCTGGATTTTCTGTGTTTTCACTTCATATATATACGTTAAATATCCAATATCGCTCAGTGCATAGGTCCTAAATGATTGATTTTGGTTGTAGGAACAATGCCTCCAATGAAACCAAGTACTAGGTGATCGTCGAGAGTGCCTAAGATAAAGGAACCAGAGGTGGGAGAAGGCTCGTCCCCGGGGCCAGCAAAACAATTAGAATTTGCTCCTAGGTCGAAACCAGTTATCAGAACATCCACCAAGAATATTTTTTTTCAACCTCTGACCGTTGGAGACATAGAGGCAAACATAGGGGGAAATTTGGTACTCCCGCACTGGGGAGAAATTTTCAAGAAGATCAGTCGGGACGAATTCCCAGAATATACCCCGCACAGCGACCCCGACATGAGAAAGCTCGATGATGAAGTTTTTCCAAATATTAGACTGTCATACCTACACAAGGTAGAAAGAAGGACCCTGGTGTTCCCCTGTATAGAACTGTTGCAATGGATCATTGGCCACACAAACACACAGAAGTTCCTAATCAATGACGATAATGGCGAGTGTTTCAGGGTTTTCCTTCTGGTAGAAGTGCATAATTATTACAAGCTCAGAGACTTGGAAGAGCGACTAAACATTGATTTCGTTGTCAACTTTTATGCGCACCATGACACTAGTCAGGTGATGGATTCATGGTGGCGAGAGGATAAAAAGTACACCAATCGAACCTCCATCTAGTACCAAACGAACAACTTAAGGGAGTCGTATATCTATCTAATGGCCCTCATCTGTTGGTTATATGGGGAGAAAGATTGCTCCAGGTTTTCAGAGGCTTGGATGCCTCTAGCTTATATTGTAGCCATTTCTAGGAGAGGTTTTAACTAGGGTGCCATCATTTCCAAGCAAATGAGAATTTGCATACAACAGGCTCATATTCCGAAAGAAGGAGAGACTCCATCCTTCAACATGGCTTCTTATCTATTGGATGTCATCTGCGCCAGAAATGTTTTTTCTGGAATGAACTTGCGTTGACACGTCTCAGAACTCTCGGTCAATGTATATTTTAGTGTCTTATGGGAGAACAGGTACAAAAAATCCTACTCCCTCATATGCGATGAATTCATCACTCGCATTCATTTCATTCTTTTCAAGAAATAGTGTCCAAGACTATCGGCTGCAGCCAAAAACATGATATCAAAGGTTGGTCACTGGTATATGGATGAGCGTGATACGTATATCAGGGTTTTTGGGGCCACCAGGGCACCATGCCTTTTACCTGTGCATGTTCCTGATCGACTTGTAGTAGGAGAGATATGCTACCAGACTATCCTGCAAGATTACAACGCTTCCCTGGTAAAAGACAAGAAACAGGCATTTATACCCTATGGATTCCATATAGGTTTCTACCTAGTAAAAGACACTGCTCAAGCCAAGCAGGAAGGACTGATCCAATTGGAATTTTGATTCCAGAACAACCATTTCCGCAAACATGACCCAAGGGGTTTAGTCTTGAAACACACATCGCAAGTGTCGTCATGCTGGCCTTACACTCATGAAAAAATCGAAGATGAGGTTTTCATTGAAAATGCCCAAGACTGGGAGGAAGTGGTGGCAAGGATGGTCGACCCAAGAATGACCAAGTTCAAATCCATGAGCCTGGATGAACTTGCGACAATCATAGAAAAATCAACTAAAGGAGACCTCAGAGCCAGAGAGGAAATGGTAGGGGTCGAAACAGCAGAGATCCCCCTGGTAGCCCTGATACATGAAAGAAATTTCCCCGAGGCTCAGGACGCGTGAGAGAGAGGGTTACTTATGTATGAACAGGTCTAGCAGATAACGCATCAGATGCGAGATAATCAAGACCTCATCAGGATGCTAGTGCTCTCTGTTAATGACTTGGATGAAAGCCAAATAGGCCTAAGCGGCCCTGAACTGATAGACGTCGATGAAATCGTTGGGCTGGATGACCCTGAATTCACAATGCCACCGGTCGAATTTTCGACAGGTGTTTTATCTCAGTCGGAGATAGTCGGGGTATCCGTGGAAGTAAGTGCACCAGACCCCCTCCGTGAGTTAATAAAAATCTATGATGATGATGAGAACCCAGAGGTATCTCTTGGCACCCCTGTGCATATCAAAGAAGAAAAGGGACCTAAGAAGACATCTTCTCCTCTTCTTGAGGTCCAAACCCAGAAGGTCCCACAAAAATAAAATGAATTCGAGAGTGTCCTAGACACTAATATGCCCAATGCGTCAGAGACCCGAACAAACAGCCCAAAGGACGGTTCAGGGTCGGACGACCCAAAGGAGGAATCCCTGCAATAGGAAATCGATGTTTCAATGACCGATGAACAAGTAAGTATCGATTCTATCCCGACGCCTCTATTTCACTCGGTACTCAAACCCCCGATGAGTGACAGACAAAATCCGGACCTTCGGAGCACAACGAGGAAGTTCAATAACCCAACCCTGAACAAGTGTACACTAGCGAAAGTGTGGGAAACACACTCACATGGAGGGATCAGCAAATTCTTGAACTCGTGGACGAAGTATTCAACATACGTGTCATAGCTTATGATCAAAGGAAGAAGGCTATCATCCAGAGAACCACCAAGAAGAGGAGGATCACTTTAGATATCTCCATCCTCATCACTACTGAGGAACATCTGATCAACACAGAACATGCTAAGACGTCTGAAATCATCGGCGCAAGGATGGAAATTACAGATGCCACCCTGGATAGAGCTAAAAGAGATGAAAAGGAGTTGGTTTCCGCCTTAAAGGAATTGGAACATTTGCGCCACTTGGGAAAGTATTACCAGGACACTACACAGGCTGTGGTGTACCTAAGAAATGAATTCAAGGAGGCCTACAGCAAGTTCATAGACGAGAGGCACCTATTCACAGTAAGGATAGTCGAGCTCTAGGAGGACACCCTCATGGAACTTTCAACATGAAAAGATATGGAGTTGTGGTGTGAGAAAGCATAGAAAGTCGTAGAGAGAGTCGACTACATTGGTGCGGTCCAACAGGGTCGAGCCAAAGAAGAACATGGCATTTAGGTGTTGAACAAAATCATTCTTGATCACATAAATAAATCAGTCGAGTACTGGGAAAATGGCTCGGGAACCCCACCAATAAATCCAAGAGAAATGGGCCAGGTGTGAGAAAAACTAGGTCAAAATCAACAAGGCAATGAAGGATATCAGACTCCCTGAGTTTGGCATGCCCGATGACTTCGGTGACTTGCACGACATAGTCAAATCGCACATCGAGAAAGACTTAGCATGGGTCGAATAACTAGCAAAGGTGATAGACACAACGCCAGGTCAGGTGCGACAGTTTATGGAACACCCGATCAAAGCTTGGCCTATGATGCAACAGTTAAGTGTCATTCTAGTCAAGTATTGGGCACATGCGGTAGAGATATGAGAGATTTACACAACCCCGATCGAACAACATAGATTCCCATACGCCAATACCTTCAAGGAATTGTTCATCCAGTGGTCGGAGTACGAGAAGAGTCACCCTTTTAAAATGATATCTTGAGATGACTCTTAGACAAATTGATAGGAGAGAATGCCATGTGGTGAATTTTGTTTTACTTATCTGCACTTTAGCTGTTGTTTTTAGTTAATTTTATGTTATAAATAAGAGCATCGACTGATTAGTTAAAGGTTGATGGTTTTTGCAAGAAACTCTCATTTCTGGTTTTGTTAAGAATTATTTTGGAGCTTCCTTTAATTGAGAAGTCCTTCTAGACCAGAGACAAGTTTATGTTTTCATCAAATGCATGTATGATTGGGTGTGGAGAAGAACTATTTCCTATTTCGTCTCATGAATGGATGAAATAACGAGTAAGAGATATTAAATGTATTGATAAGTTATATGATGCAATGTTTTACAATTCTTTCTTTAATGATGAAAAATGAATCTTTGTGTTATTATGTGATTGATGATTATAGTTGAGCGAATTATTTTGCTTACCGTTGTTTATCACATGCATGTTTTCTTCTGATAACTCGTATCTCAGTCAATGATTGGAATATTCACATGGTTAATGTATTAGTACTAGGCCTCTCGTATACAATCATTATCTGCATGCTAGGGTGTAAGGTTTATCCCAAACCCATCCTCTTCTCCAGTAGTTTAAATTTGTTCCCATTTGTTGCCTAGTTGGTTTATACTGGCTTTCCATCTTATACCAATCACACCAAAAAGAAAATACAAAAAGAGAATGTATGAACCGAATGAGAGGCCTTCAAAAGAAAACGTAAATCCCATCGATTAATTGGTCGGATCACAATATATGGAGAACCATTCCACTATTCAACATTGTAGATTCTAATTGGGCCTCGGTGGCAAGTTTGGTTCATGCTTTTGAACTAAAGGTATTTAGGATCCATCAACAAAACCCAAATGGGAGAAAACCACGCAATGATTTTCTTATATATCAAAATAATACATTCATTGGAAGCACCAACTTCCTTATTCTCCAACTACAACTGGAAGGAGGCTCCAACCCCTTATTCTCAGGCTCCAACCTAAAGGAAGCTACAACTCCCTGAATTTTTTGCCTCCAACCAGAAGGAGGCTACAACCGTCTAAGTTCTCCAGATCCGACCGGAAGGTGGATACAACCACCTATCCTTGCCTCATCCTATTGCCTTAAACTATAAGTGTAAACTAATTGTTTCTATCACAAACTCTACCACTGTCACTACCACTATCTCTATCATTATCACTCTTTTTTTGTCATTGTCACTCTATCTTTGTCACTATCACTATGTATCTATCATTGTCACTATGTCACTGTCACTATCTCATCAACTTGTATCTACTCATCAAGCAACTAACACCTATACCATACCATGCATCAATTGTAGACCAACATACATACTATTTCATGCATCAATCATGATCCAAAGATACATCAATAAAGAATAGTGAATCATAAACTAGAGCATCAACCATGTGTAATCTATACCATATACCATACCATCAACCATATGAAAATCTATACCATATCATCAATGAACTGTCTCAAAGAACCAATGCATGCCCCTCATGCATATTCCACCATACAACATGAATATGCCTCAACCATATACAATCAACTCAAAGATAGGAACTATAAGGACCATGTCATATGTTGAGTCATATATAAGAGTGTTCCTCACTAAGACAAGAAACCAAGATATACCATATCCAAATACCATATCAACCATACCAAGTATGTCTCAAGCATACACCAAATCATGACAAGAAGTAACCATCAAAAACAATTATAAAACCATACCAATACCTCTGTAGCTGACCTAAAACTCTGAGATGTTGACCTGTAGACTTCCTTCAGACCTTTAGGGACCTAGTACCAACATCTACTCAAACCTTCATTAGATTTTCATAGATATTTGACCTTTTCTACTACAACCCATGGATATTTGTGCTTTCCTCCACTATAGTCCACGTACATTTGTGCCTTGCTGACCTGCAACCTGCAGATACCTCAAAAACTAGGGTTTGTTGCAACCCTGTGACTTTCTCCTTCGACGTTCCTTTGCTACCTCAGAAATATGCCATCACAACCTTAGCAAAAGATCACTAGATCACAAGAAATATAATCAATGAATGAGTGTGTGAGTCTACTTTTGAATGACTCCTTGAGGTGTTTATATAATTTTTCATAGTAACCTCTCTCCTTAATTTAGGGTTTTATTGTTGCAACCACTTTACTGTTTGACTAAGACTTGTAACCAACTAGGGGATTCTTGACCACTTTTCAAGGCTTCCAACTTTACAAGTCCATATCTCCCTAACCATGAGGAACCAAGTGGCATTCCACTTCTCACCAAAAATTCCAGGACATGTATTATCCATTTATGAGTGTATTTCCTATATTTACTATGTCCATCATGTCCATATTCCTTAGTCAACTTCGGGTACCAAAAACCACATCATCGGGGCTTCTTCAAGGATTGACATCAATGATAACCATATTATCAACAAAATTAGGATTGCATAGGACTAAAGCTTGAAAGATATCAGACTTGATTTTTTCAAAGGCCTCCATTTTTTCTTTATTCCATCTAAATTGTGTGTCCTTGCATATCATTTTTTGCAATGGTTTGATCATTTATGAAAAATCAAGAATAAATTTTCTCACGAAATTAATCTTTTGAATAAAGATTGCATGGATTTCTTGTTATGTGGAAGAGGGAGTTGGGAAATTACTTTGGCGTGCTCAAGGTCAATATTAATGCCATCTTTACAGATTATATGGCCTAATATTTTCCCCTTGAACACACCAAATATTGTCTTCTTTGGGTTTAGATATATTACGTATTTCCTACACCTTTCAAAAATTTGAGTCAAATGAGCAATATGATCTTATTTGTTTTTAGAGTAAACTATAACATCACCCAAATAGACTATTACACATTTGTTTATTAATCCTCTAAAATCCACATCCATGTCCATTTCAAATGTATCTCCTGCATTAATTAGTCCAAATGGCATGCGTTTATAGGCAAAGGTTCCCCATTTAGTTCAAAAAGTTGTTTTCAATCGATCTTCCTCTAAGACTAGGGCTTGATTGTATCCTAAAAACCCATCCAGAAGTGAGAATACCTCAGATCCGAAGATGTTTTGCAGGAGTTATTCCATCGGGGGTACAGGGTAGTTATCATTTTCTAAAGCTTTGTTTAAATTTATAAAATCCACACATAGGCGAATTTATCTCGACTTCTTCTTTATCGGTACTAGATTAGATACCCAGGAATAATGTCTTACCTGGAAGATAATCTTTGCATCCAACAACTTTTTAAGTTCTTTCTGCATTAAAGGCTCGAGAGATGGGTGAAATTTGCCTAGTTTCTGCTGAATATTTTTAACATATTTCCTAAGAGGAATGGTGTGTTGGATTATCTTTGTATTGTACGTTTTCAGATCTTGATAAGACCATGAGAAAACATATTGATATTCTTTAAACAATTTAATATAGGATTTCTTTTCTTCAAGGGATATTGATTTTCCAAGGTTAATGTTCTTAGGATTCTTAGCAGTACCTAGATTTATGACTTCGTAAGAAAGACATGACTTGCTAGTTTTTACATTCTTGAGGTTCTTGAATTTTTCTCGCAGATCAAAGAGGTTTTCTAGGTTGACTACTCCCTTAAGCATGGTGTGAATTTTAGGCTTTATAGCATTGTTTTTCTTGTTAGTGTCACATTTTTTTCCTTCTTTTTCATCAATCATCCCTTGGAACTCATCATCATCAATGTTTAGTTCTCTGAAATTTTCTTCATTAGTCAAGAAGGCTATGATTTGATCATCTTCCTCAAATACTCTCCAATTAGTGATGTTTTCAAGGATTGATGGCTTGTACAATAGATATATGGTGAACCTAGAAGCCTCATAATATTCAGAGGAGACAACATTGAGGATATTGTGGCAAGAGAATCAACAAGTATATTCTTGGATCGAGGAATGGCAGTGATGTTAAATGCTTGAAAATTCTACATTACTCTATGTGCCTCTTGTTGGTAATTTCTTAAATGTGGTGAATTACAATGTATGTTATTTTTGACCTATCTGACAATAATCTATGAGTCTCCAAAGACAACTAATTCCTTAATGTTCAGTTCAATGGCTTGTTTAAGTCCTTGGACCAAAGCCTCATATTCAACGGTATTATTGGTACACTCAAATTCCATCCTACATAATAAAAAACTATGTTTACAAACTGGGTCAATAAAAATGCACCCAACACCAAATACTTCTTGTGATTTGGATCCATCGAAAAAGAGAGTCCAAATATTAGAGGGAAAGTTAGGTACCCTTCTGTTGGTGTCTATGCTGGAAGTTCCAATTTTTATTCCTAAGATATTAACTGGGAAGCATTGTTCTGGGTTGTTGTTCTCCTCAGTTATTGTTGTATCTTCTTGCAACAACAGCTCTAACTTTTGTGAAAACAAGATCTCAAACATGCAGGGTGGGAAATTCCCAAAATATGAATCAAAAGAGTAGTTTCCTAACACGGGAAACTCAATTGAAGAAGGTTCATTTGGGGATTATAAATCGATGACAGTGTGTTTCAGGTATTTTTCTCTATCAATTATGATCATGTTTGGTTGCCCATTCCATGGTAACCATAGGTGAGACTAGTCGATATTGAAATATCCATGTAATTTTTGTGACCAGTCCCGGCTTAACAACATCCCATAAGATTATGGGATATCCACAACTATAACATCAATCACTTGGTGAATATTTGGGTTAGAAGCTATTTGAATCATGACATCTTTCATTTCACCAATGACCTTGACTTCATTTATATCCAAGTGTATAATGTGTATATCTCTTTTGGAAGGGATTGTATTTAGTTTTTTACACACAAAATAAGGCATGACATTCGATGATGCCCCGGATTCAACTAAACAATTATGTAAATTTCTATTGAAAATTTCAAATGTCAATAAGAAAGGAGAGATAGATAGTTTAGATTTCATGTCTGTAGATGTTGAGTTTACATTTAATTTTCTAGTTTCCCCTGAATTTATTCTATTTGTGTTTTGATTTGGGTTGACCATGTGGTTTTCTCCTTCCTTTAATGCTTGCAATAATAGGATTTTCTGTTGAGGAATCCTACACAGATCCATAATATAAATCTTGGCTTTCGTCTTCCTTAAATCCTATACCACATTATACTCTAAGTTTGATGTTTCTTGGGTTGAAAATTTAGGGGTAGAGTTGAGTATAGGAGTTGGTTTGGCCAAGGGAGTTGAACCATTAGGTGTTTTAGGGGCCTAAGCTATAATAGGGTAATTTTTATAAACAGGGCCATTGCTCCTTGTTTGTATAACTAAAGTCTCACTAGATAACTCCTCTTCTCTTATGAGATCACTACCAAATATCATATGGTTTACATCCCATAACACCCTCGTTGTTTCTTCTGGTGGGTCATTACCTTCATCACCTGTGGTGTTGGAGGTTGGGATATTTTCTTGTTCGGTTAGGGCACACTCGTTTAAGAAATGATTGGACATCAAATTCATGGTTTTCACCCACTAGGGACAATCCTTTTCAAAGTGGTTATCTTGGTGATAGGTGCAAAAATAATCACAGGCCACATCTCCCAAGTCAATGTTCAGGTTTGTTGGGGGAGGTTCTATGGCCTTAAAAGATGGTGGTCTCTTGAAAAATGGCCTATAAGTTCGTTGATTAGAGGTACATTCACCTGCATTCCTTTTCATATATAAAACTTGATTTGAAAATTTATTGATCATCCTTTGCAGACATTCCATATCGACACCATACTTTTCATTGTTTTGATCAGCTTGTTTACCTTATGGTTTGGTCAACAAGAGTCCCCTTTTAGGTGGTTGTTGAGTTTCCTTCTTTGCTAAAGAGATCAAGCTCTCTTTGCATCCTTTCATTTGAAACTCAATAGTTTTATCCTCTTCAAAGTTTTCAACTAAGGTGAGTTTGGCATCCCTCTTGACAAACATGGAGATGGAAGTTGGTAGAGCATTTTCATATACTTTAATCTGCAGCTCTTGGGAAGGTTTAGCCTTTGGTTGGAATTTATTCAATATAGTGGTGAAATGTTGCTTAAAGTCCTTCAATTTTTCCCTAGGGCCCATAGTAGCAGTGAACAGTTCAACCATCAAAACCCGTGTCGTGGTTTCATCTGCAATTTTTTCTAAAAAGTCTTTTGAAAACTTTGTCCAACTAGTTATGGAACCAATCAAGAGGTTAAAATACCAGGTTGAAGCTAAATCTCAAAGGTGTATGGGAACAGTCTGCATACTACATATTCATTATGCACGTACATAAACCAGATTGCCAATATCAATTTCTTAATATGATCTTTTGGCAACCTGAAAGTTTCAGGGTCAAACTTAGGAAGTAGTTTCTCTGGATGCCTAGGTAAGTTATGTAGATGATCGGGTAAGGCCAAGTTATCTTTGGCCAACCAAGGTTGGTTTTTCCTATGTTGTCATTTCCTTCCTAGTTATTTTCATTGGTGTCACTCTTGTAGTCTAATTTGTAATTAGAGGCTCCTGAATCATATTCTTCTTCCTCAAACTCCAAATCTCCAAACTTAGAATAATTACTTGCAGGTGGGGTGGAAATAGGTGTCTTAAGGATTAAGCCAAGAGGTTGTTCAATTTACATCAAAGATAAATCCACTAAATACTTCAAATATGTATATGAAAGTATGTTTTGGTGTATACACAACATGTTTTACCATTCTCCTCCTCTGAGGAAGTAATGGGATTAAGGGTAATGATCATATCTGCTGAGTGTATGCCCTAATGATTCTCCTAAATGCGTTAACCTCTTCTTGAGATATTTCATATGGGATCTCAGGGAGAGAATCAGTGATTTTCTCAGTGTGAGGTGAGGTACTGTCAATGGGAGTATCTTCTTTATGTGGGTTGTTTTGATTACTTTCCATGCATCAGGCCCTCCTTCTAGCGTCAATTCTGTTGAGGGGGCTAAATTCCCTTTGAATCAATAGTAGGAATCACACTGAAGATGAGGCCCAATTAGAATATTCTTCGTTTGGGATGGTGTGACTCTCTAGATCAATGGCCAGGTATCCTTTTTTATGAGCTTTAATGAGTATATGCATGTTTTGAATATGTTCCTTGAACTATTAGTTGCCTTTCTCTGTCTTTTTTGTACTTATTTATTTTTCTATTTTAATGCAAAGTGAAATGAGACTAACCTTAAAGAAAAGGATTTGTTTGGGAAATTCGTGCCTAGGATAACTTTCGTCTATGGTATATAAAAAACACATGTAGTTAAATCACTCTAACACTAACACTAGCATTCATCAATTACCGTGTATTCTTTAAGAAACAAAAATAAATAACATGCATGCAGCGACATACGAGAAGAAGATAAGGGATAATTAGTTGTATGCTTTACTTAACAAAATAAATTAAATAACATCATATTTCACCAAATTTCATTTAAATATTTCTCAACTAATCAAGATAGCTTAAAATAATTAAGATCTTATTGAACACATGTAGCTTCCAATCAAAACACAGAACAATCCGCAAATCAGATTACAAACACAGGTTTAGTAAAATGTTGTTGGATCCCTCGGAGCTTCTGAATTAATCTTTAGTGAAATATTTCCCAACATCAATCTGAAAAATTCTTACAAAAACTATCGACCTCAATTGCATGTCCAATTTTCCTATTTATGTAAGAAGATTTTACTACCAATTGGCCAATTTATGTAAACTCTTTAGTAAGAAGATTTTACTACCAAAAGATTTATGTTATTTCCCATAAAAGATTGCTTACTATTAGTAAAGTGATGGAATGGGCCCATAAATCTTTGAGGATGAACACAAAATTCTTCTATAAGTTTTATTCCTTGGGGTATATCTTTGTTCTTATGAGAAATATTTTCTTTCCAACATTCAACATATTCAATACCTATGGATTTTTCTACTATATTTTTAATCTAATGTTTATGAGGAGAGGAAGGGTACAACTATCAACAAAAGTAAAGTTACACACCACTTGTGATTTTGCATATGGAGAAGACCTTGAATCCCTTTGGATAAATCATTGGATAGTAGCTTCATTAGGGTCAAACTGTTGATCCTGGAAACCTGGTTCTTTGAAACGGGCATAGTGAAAGTCACCAATAAATTGGTCTTCTTCAACATTAGAACCATCAAAATCAACATCGTAGTTCAAAAATATTATTTCCCGTCTTCATAACCAACAGAGCCTTCGTATTCAAGGTTTTATTAGTCATGTCTAGCAGTTTTATAGTAATAAAAAGCTAAAACCACAACCTTCTTTTATATTCTTGTAGTCTTCCATTGAGCTAATGGGAAACCTCTATTAGCACTCTTAACTTTTGAGTTTTTTCAATCTCTTGGATCTTAGTTCTCATCGAATGAATCTACTCAATGGTTTCTCTCATCCAAGTGTCTTTCCTTACAGGAAAAAGAGAGAAAGAGTCTACAAAATATGCCATTTTAATAACCAAACCAATGTGGAGTCCCTAGATGAGATGTATTTTCCTTGAGAGACACTACTTGCTCACCAAAAGAAATAGATAATTAGTAGGAATGGGAATAGGGATTCATTCCCCATTGGAGTCACTGATAACTTTCTAGCAATCTACAAATGTTCAATAATGCAAGATGGTAGGTATCATTGTCCACTATATTAAAACATAGCAAACAAATGAACTGTGGAGTTTTCATTAGATTTGTCATTATACCCCAAGGAGATTTCTCTCCCTAGCAATGATTTCATTCCATATGTTGTCCCCCAGGTTGTTCCCCTCTCTCACAGGGGTCTCAGTGCTATGGAATAATGTGTAGGACCACCTTACTATGCCACTATATGCCTTTGATCCAGTCCTTGGTCTAGCGGGGGGTACCCTCAAATATCCTAAATTTATTATTCTTTCCTCTCACATGAGAACGACTTGGTTTATGGAGATCCAACTAGATTTATTGCATGGTATTTTGTTTGCAATTTATTTAAAATAAAATAAAAATATTTTGAGTTATAGTTTAGGGGTGACTAAGAAGCCAAAAAACAAGGGGATTTAATAGGTTTCATCCCTAGGAATAATTATAAACCTGTTGTGCCCCTACAACAGCCTCCCAAGACAAGAAATTGGGCCCCCCTTTAATTATTCCATTCAGAACCCTCGCACTATCTCACTCCTACAAATAGTTACGCCCAAGTTATCCTCACCCTACCTCACTTTACCACTTCCAGTTACTCCACGGATCACTTATACCCGATGATCCGCACTTCGGTGAGTCCCCTCTTTTTGTGTTGATACATAGCATTCTAACACATTCATTCTTCTTCCATCTTTTCATTGGCACACCATTGTTTTTCTCATCAGTTCATCGTCTACCTCCCTTTGAACTTGGCTAACGCACTATCATGATTTTGTCAAACCTCACCAACTCACATATTCATCGTCGGTGAAATTTGCATGATCAATGTCATCTCACCGATATTGGTCACATTATCATTACGTGCACACCTTTCACCAGCTAACTCACTTCTACTCACTTCGTTGCACCACATACCAGTGACGCTCTCTCCCTTTCACTTCATTACATTGTTTATTAATGAGGTTCACCTCTTCTTCCCGAAACGCTACCCGTTGAAAAGTTTCCCTCTCATGTCGCAAATGCATCAGTGGAAGGATGTCGAGCCCTCGTCGTCATGAAGCACATCGAGGAAAATCTACTTCCTCTTTCCAATGTTTATCATGTCAGTGTAGCCCACTTTCGCCTTGAGGTTTATATCATCCCCCTCCCATCTCGGATCCCTTATTGTTTCATTCATCAGTCAATCTCCTTACATTTCCAATGATTAAACTCTCCATGCCTATCTAGACAGTTGGTCATTAATTGTCTATCTCAATTGATTTGCTTCAGATCACAATCATAATCAAGTTTAAGTGCTCCTAGTGGATTCCTTCGTGCACATGGTACTAGCTAGTTTGTTTTGTGTTTCTTGATGTTACAACTAAATATTCATTGTGGAATCCTTTCCTAGCATCATATGATTAATCACAACACCTACAGGTCTTGCGTTGGTTCTGAAATTCACTTTGGGAGAAATCCAGTCCTTTCAGCGCCTAGACAATGCTAAGCGCACTGGACGCCAGTTGACAGGATTTATAAATTTGTTCTATTAATGCATAACCTCAGTATTAATGGATGGATCAAGAGACTGTACATCACAGATGGCCTAGAAACTGACAAAATTAAATTTGGATGAAGTAAAAAAGAACGTGGAACCCAAAATTTCATTAAAAAAATGTCTTTGGGCGCAATTTTTCGGCATCCGTCAAAACGATTTTTTCATCCCTTAAACAAGTTAATTTTCTTATTCACGCCATCATGATTCCAACGCAACTGACGGAACCGAAATCTGAGGTATGAAAGTTCCAAAACGATCGTCTAGGATTTCTCGCCAATCAAGTCTCGATAGTCGTGGCCATCATTAGAAATAGATCCACTCAAATGATAGAACAACATGTTCATTTATCTTGATAGAAACGTTTCTCTTTGCTCTCTGTGTTGCAAAAAATGGCACCTCAATCGGGCATCGTAGGAAGAAGTTACAGGCTTTTGAACTGAAGTTCTCATTGTCTCTTGCCAGTTCGACACTTAGATTTTTTCCAATTTTTTATTTCCCCGGAAGGAGGAGTTCTTTTCAACTCTTCCAAGCTTCTCGTAGGAGTTCCCTTCAACTCTTTCGAGCTTCTCGTAGGAGTTGCCTTCAAAGCCTCCGAGCAAGTTCGGGGAAGTTGTTAAGAAATCCTTCAAGCAAGTTTGGAGAAGTTGTTAAGAAAGTCTCCAAGTAAGTTCGGAGGAGTTTTCATCAACTCCTTCGAGCAAGTTGAAAGAGTTGTCATCAATTCCTCCGAGCAGGTTGAAGGAGTTGTCATCAACTCCTCCGAGCAAAAGATAACTGCCTCTCGTAAATTGACCATAAGTTTTGACTCGGGTGTCCGTTTTGTGACTTCTTTATACCGTTGGAAAGGTATTTCATAGATATAAAACTTTATAGTTATGTGATTTGAGAAATTCCTAATGAATGGTACACTTATTCCAGTTGGTAGGAGTTACCATCAAGGTCAGAGGAGTTAGTTCAAACTCCTTCAAGCATAAGAAGACTGACTTTCGTAAAATGGTCATAAATTTTGACTCAGGTGTCTGTTTTGCAACTTCTTTATACCGTTGGAAAAGTATTTCCGATTTAGACAACTTTATAGTCATGTGATTTGAGAAATTCCTAATGCATGGTACACTTATTCCATTTTGTAGGAGTTACCATCAAGGTCGGAGGAGTTAGTTCCAACTCCTCTGAGCAGAAGAAGACTGAATTTCATAAAATAGTCATAAATTTTGACTTGGGTGTCTGTTTTTCAACTTATTTATATCGTTGGAAAGGTATTTTTGGGATCTACAACTTTATAGTTATGTGATTTGATAAATTCCCAATGCATGGTACACTTATTCCAATTCGGAGGAGTTCCCTTCAACTCTTCTGAGCTGCTCAAAAGAGTTCCCTTCAACTCTTTCGAGTTGCTCAGAGGAGTTTCCTTCAAATCCTCCGAAGAGTTTGGCAAAGTTGTTAAGAAAGTAACCGAGCAAGTCAAAGGAGTTGTCATCAACTCCTCCAAGCAAATAGAATTGTCTCTCGTAAATCAACAACTTTTGATTCGGGTGTTCGTTTTGTGACTTCTTTGTACCATTGGAAAGGGATTTCATAGCTCTACAACATCCTAGTTATATGATTTGAGAAATTCCTAAAATTTGGCATACTTATTTTTGTATTAATATGTGACACCTTATTGACATCCTCGAAGAACACCATAACTCGACCGTGAGCAGAGGAACCATGAATCGAATTCAGGGAAGTTTATAAATGATACTTCAATTATTATATTTCCCATTTATTTTCATTCAAATTATTATTCTTGATAGTTTATCTAGATTTACTCTCATCTATTGTATGTTGAATGTTTTCAAGTACCGAGTGAAGGAGGATCGTGCTCAACATTCTCACAATGTAATCTACAACTAAAGATGATGAAGGAGTGATAACGAAAGATGTAGCAGTGATGGAGGAGAAACAAAGAAAATATCAGGAAAATGTATGAAGCATAGATCTAGAAACTCCATGACGATTGACTACCAAAATCAGGACGATGAAGATGCCCCCACACCCAAATCCATTGTTTATGATGCGCAAGACACATATGGCTGAAATCGATGTCGACCAACTAGCACTATGAGACAAATTCGAAATGTAACCATTGTCCTTATTGCTCATCATTACAAAGAGGATGAGGACACACGTTGGAAGACGAAAGGTCATCGAGGGAGACAAAAGGCCAAAGGTCTTATTGAACCTCAATAAATACTAGAATAGAACTCAAAGAAAGGGCTTTTGGCTCTTCAAACATTGTACACCTCTGAACTACTTCAGGAATATAGTGTCAACTAAAATTGGAGAGTTTTCCTAAGAGTTTTCATGTACTATTGTTGAAATTGTTAATATGGAGAATCCCTCAGGGACAAATTTTGAATAAGAGAAGGACTTGCATGTGTTCTTGTTTTGTTGCAAACTATTTAAAGCAGAATGTTTGTTGTTCACATGGGTTGTAAGAGCGTGTTTTTTTATGGACTATTCTGATGCAATATATGTCTTATTGTAGTTTTTTCATTCTTTATTATATTATATGTCATGAGCGAATGAGTTGCTAATGTATGTGATATAGTGACTTAGACTATTCGAGTTATATATTCATGTGCATGAGTTATCTGAATTTATCTCTTCAATTCAGCTATCTGGGTGAATCTACTAGTAGAGTTAGTTTCATGTCACAGCTCATTCACTTATGTTAATTCATTCCTATATAGGATAGGTTAGATTAGGATTATATTAGACTTTCATTTAGATAGTCTTCATCTACATCTTTCGTTTTCACAACCACCCATCACTCACCCTCATCAGTGGACTGGGCCGCAACCGATAGAACTAAACCAGCAATGGTTGTCAGGCCAAAATCTGGATGGGTTCCCTATTCCAAATGGTGAAAGTTCTAATTGGGACTTCTTACCAAGGAGAACCCCTTATTGTTGTTGGGGGAATTTGAACCAGTCAACAAAAACATGGGCATCATGATCAATTTTTTCTTGACAAATAACTTACGGAAAAGGAAAAAACATAGGCTAAGGAGGAGGCTAAATGACACTTTCCTAACACACGTTCATTAGATAGAAAATCAAATGGGTAAGGTAAGCATAGGTCCATTGGTTTACTCAACAACATGTGAGATGGAAAATGCAGAGGGAAACACTGATAACTTGTTTGAATCTATTATTTCACTAGTGGCAACAACCTTATTTTTTTATTACAAAATTAACTCAACAATCCATTTATAAAATAGCACCTCCATGGGTGGGGACTATACAATATTAGTTTTGAAACAACCATTTATTTAAGAAAACCATGGCACCAAATGGGACTATAAAATCTTAGTATTGGGCTTGATTTCCTCCCTTTCAAATTCTAGTACAAAGATACTATTTTAGAAGGAGAATGAAGGGAAAAAAGGAGGAGAAGAAGAAGAATCACTTGATTTTGCAAAATAGTGATGAGCTAGGAAAATCTTCACTTTTTTATGGCCTCTTTACTCTATTTTTCCTCCCTTTGCCACCAATTTGAATCTCCAATCCCTTGAAATGAAAAAAATATTCTCTCTTATAGATTGTTTGGAGAAAATTGAGACGAAAATTAGGTTAAAAAGACATATATTGATAATCAATGAGAGCCCTCTATTTTCCAAGCACCTCTTCTCTATTTAAATTCATGGTCCATAATGCTTTTTTGGTGCTTTGTGCCCTTTTTTATTTCATTGTAGCCCTCTGTGATATGGGGAGTGGGTTTGAAACAAAAACCCTTTGTGCCTCTTTTAAATAAAGTTTGAGTTTCATGCCTGTCCAAAGTCACTTTATACCAAAAAAAAAAAAATGTTTATGATTTGGAATTTTGAATTTTAAATTTCACTTTTTAATGGTGATGAAAAAAATGACCCAAAGGGTTCCACCAAAACTTATAGGTTTCATTGGTTTAAAGTGGGAGAGGATGCTAGTTCTTAGCATGGGACTTTGGTTATAAAGTAATACAGCTTTTCCATTCATGGGCCTTCAAACCTTTGAGTTATCATGGGTTCATGGCCACATCACCTCAGATCCTCAGTCCACGTCTTCACCTAACATAGACCCTCTCATCCACCATTGTATATCACAAATAAGGTACACCTAGAAGGTTGAATTTTTCCCAAAATTATTTGTAAATGGAGAAGATACCCCATGATCCAATCTTAGTTGTTAGATTGATTCCATCAAGGGCATTATCCACCATTCACAACAAATGGAGTTTAGATGGCCACCAACCTCATCCCCCATGAGGTCACTTGGATTGTTGATTAATTTTTCCAGTCTATCACTAGGCCATTCATCAGGTGTGAAAGCCAAGGTAGACCCCTCCCCTTCAAATCTCTATCCTGATTTTCTTCCACAATCTCTTTGTCAACAAGTTGGCAAATGAATCAATCAACAAAATTAAAGTAGAGGTGAGGTATGGGGATTCAGTCATGATGTTGTACTATGTTCTCCTTAGGGAAATATTGAGAAGCATAGTTATGTAGAAGAGATGCTACACCAATTGATAGGGACTTTCCAATGTGCACATACATTACAGTACCTTTTGAAATATGCATGACCTTTAGCTTGAAGTTCGTGATTTCTACCCACCTGAAAACATAATCATCAAAAGCTTTGGTGAATATATTATCCAATATGTTTCCAACCATGATGGTCCTATAAGTTATAGACTCGTTACGATCTCTGAGGACTTTAAAAGTTTAGAAATTAAACTTTAGGTAATCTACAATCTTAAGTTTTGTTAGAATTGAGCTTGAAGATGACATGTATGATCATATAAACCATAGAGAAATATTAATTGGTAAATATATGATCAACATGGATAAGTAGTTGTTTAGGAAATCCATGGAGGGAAGATAGACAGGTGAACCATGTGTAGTTGTTGTTGGTTTTGCAAATAGAATACTTGAGTAAGAATGATTCAAAATTGGTTTTGTAAGTTTTTAAGGTTATGATTCAAGATTGGTTTTGAGAATTTTTAAGGTTGCTCTCTTCTTCTTCTTTTTTTGTTAAGGTACAACATATTTTTTCATTCTCTTAAAAATTTTGTATATCTTAAAATTTTAAGAGATTGTACTACAAATAGGGAATATTTTTATAATCAAAGGAACAGTGAAAATGAAGAATAATGAACTTTCGTTGGTGACTAATATTAGATCTGGAATAAGAATAGTAGAATAATTTCTGAAAGGAGATCACTACATGGCCAATCAAATAAAGTGGATAATAGATGCTTATAGATCGTATACCTATAGCAAGAAACTTATTGACTATGCCATAATCCATCAAACTATATTTTCCAAAATAATGATGTCCACGTGAATTAGGAAGGTGAGTCACCTAAATTGATTAGATATCTTTGAAAGATAGTGATAATAAAATCTATTGATCGTTTTTTAGTGATATTTATCATGGATCAACATCATGGATCTTAGTAAATATCATGGATATAATAATGTAATCGCCATGTATGCTAGGTGAAATCTCAAAGGAGGACGTCTGCTAAAGTAGGCAAATTTGCAATGTGTTTGTAAATCAACAAAGGGAGACTCACTATCCAATAATATAGCATACAAATAATAAGTTGGGAGGAAGTAGTAGGCTATTTAAGTATTATTAGGGATGTACTTTAGGAGGATGATCATTTTGGATATTGTTGGGATTGGGTTATGATGGTACGTTAGCATTTGGGTTTGGGTATCATACTTGGTTTTATTATTATAGTTAGGAGGTTTATATGTACTATGGTGGGGGTACTACAGTCTAATGGTTATGATTTACTCTTATAATGCCTTATGATAATGCATGTTCACTATTATGATTTTATGCATCATGTGATGGGTTTAATGGATTAACATATAGTTTTTCTCTATGCCATTATGTTTGTAATTTTAATGTGATTTTTTTATACAAATACTATTGGATTTTTATTTTTTTTNNNNGCTTTCTTTATACAAATACAATTGGATACTTCATGTGAGTATGTTATTTTTTTGGAAGGATAAAAAATGCTAGTATCCTTTTATATTTAGACTAGTTTCATGTTGCACAACTAGGAAAACATTGGGATTGACTAGTTCCATTATTGGGAATAGTCAATGCATTGCATTATGAGGGAACATCATTTCATGGAGATAAAAGAAAGAAGAAATTTATGGATGGTTAGATCTTTAGGTGGTTTTATTTGTGTTCCTGGAATATGGTTTATTCGGTTTTGAGACAATTTAATGATTTTTTTTATAGAAGAATTCGAATTGTATTAGGTTGGGGTCTTTGTAGTGTAACTATATAAATGGGGTGAATACATGAACTTGAGTCACATTTTTGGCAAGATAGATGTGTGAAATTTTTTTGTGCCAACCTTTAAACAAGATATTTTTCAAGTGCTTGATTTATCTATTAAGACCTCGATAGAGCCCTTAAAAATGCCCTTAATTGAGGTTCTTTTTTGTTTTGACAAACCATCAATTGAGGTCTTGATGAGGGTTAATTAATCCCTCGATTAAGGTTTTTCACCTCAATTGAGGTCTTGATGAGGGTTAATTAATCCCTCGATTAAGGTTTTTCACCTCAATTGAGGAATAGGACCTTGGTCAAGGTATAAATCTCGATCAAGGTCCTTTTTTTCATTAAAAAAAAATGAAACAGACTATGAAGGCCTTATTTCATTTCCAACTTTCCAAATACCTCAATCCAACCTCATACCTTGATCTAACATTTAAAATGTACATCTCCCTAGTGTCTACTTCAACCATGCTTGTTGCACGATAGCATATATGCAAAGAGATAAGCGGTTTATTTTCTTTTTTTTTCCTCAGGAAAAAAAGCAAAATTTTATTACTTTATGATAAAGTAAAAAGTTACATTATGTAGATATATGTCTATGCATATATTCAAAAGTATGAAACATGATTAAGAGCCTGTGTTTGTCCATAAATTTTCCCAAACTTTCAAAAAAAGTAGAACTATTGTTCCTTACATTGTCTATTACATGTGACTAAATACATCCAATCTAAATTTGTATATTCATCATAAGATATCTAGATATCGTTGAAGGATTCATGATCAATAAGGATGACTAGATAAGAGCCATAGTCCTTTGTGTAAGGGTCTATGAAAGTATTTGTAGTGGCCACCTGAGGTGTCTTCTGTGATGAGCCAATAACCATAATCTAGTTGTATGCCTTCTTTAGAAAGAGCATCAGTGACAACATTGTGCTCCTTGTAGACATGTTGACAAGTAAAGTAATCAAAATTATTTTTTAGAAGCATAAATTCATCCACCTTGTGATAAGGGGAGCACTTTATAAAGACGGTTTGCATCATTTGAGAATTTGGACATTTTCGATTACAACTTACAAAAGCGACATAAAATAGGTCTGGGTTGGTGTGCTCTTTTCAAAAGATATATATATATATATATATATATATATATATATATATATATATATATATATATATATATAACATCATCCTATAAGGTTATGCTACCATAATTTATATATATATATACTTTTATCATCCTATAATAGTTATGCTACCATAATTTTTATTTTTTGTTTAAATTTTATTGATTGAAAGCGTTTATGTTGTCGGTTTTATTTTTAACCATGTTTCGTAAGCAAAAATGTGTTCGAACTTTTTCCAATTCTCCAAAAATACACAAAGGGTTCAAATTTGTTTGTCAATAGATAGTTGAAAATAAAACCAACAATATAGATGCTGGCATTTTTTTCAATTTGTTTAATTTAATATAATCAATTAATAGCATTTATGAAGCTTGTTTTATTTTCAAATGTGTAACAGCAAGTCGAAACATTGTCGATTTTTTTCAATCATTTGGTAATATATAGAGGATTTGGCAACATTTCTATTTTTTTGTACATGGTTGAAAATAAAACTAGCATTGTAAATGTTGCCTTTTTTTCAACATGTTTAGTTGGAAATAATCAATCGACAGTGTAAATGCTACTGATTTTATTTCCAACCATGAACCAACAAGTAGAAATATTGTTAGATTTCTTACGATGCTCTAGTAACACACAAATGATTGAAAATTATTGGTCAATAGATACATGGTTGAAAACTAGCATGGATAAACACTACAACTCATGTGTTACTGAAAAAACTTGACAATCAACTCATTTACCATCATTGTTCACATGAAATGACACTTCCCTCAAAAAATAAATCGCAACTACAATAAGTTGTAGCCATTCAAGCAACACACTAACCTCATAACCTAGTTGTGATGCAAATCCAAGAAGAGAATGAAAAAGTAAAACCCTCTTAGGGAGCCAAAATGAACCAAAAACTTCTCATGTAGAATAATAAAAGGTTCATTTATAGGTGCCTCCTCAAATGAACATGGCCAACAACTACTTCTCGTCTATTACTAAGTGAAAATTATGGAAAAATGAAAGCCAACCACCTTGCAAGTGACTTGAGGCCAATGCTCATGTTGACTCGCCTCATTTATCACCTTTGTACACACAAAATGACTCTTTCCTAGGCCAAAAAATGCTAATGAAAATACATTTTAGTCTTTAAACCAAGCCCCCAAGAAGAATGGAAAAGAATTTGTTTATATAAGTGTCTTTGATGATGACTATTGGCACCTTACCACTCATGTGTTACTAAGTAGAGAGGGTTACAAACTAGAATCTAACTGCCCTACAGATGACTCATGGTCATTGTTCACATGGACTCATCAAACAAATTTCTCGCCACCACTGTTGGCACAAAATGACACTTCCATCAACAAAATTGGCCCATATACAATATATTGAAGACTTTCAAGAAACAAACTAGCCTCAAAACCCAATTGAGATGCAAATCCAATGAGATATTGAAAAAAGGAAATCCCTCTTAGGGAGCCAAAATGAACCATGAACCTCACAAGTAGAATGGTAAAATGTTCATTTATAAATGCCTCCTCAAATGAGTATGGTTGTCAACTACCTCTCATCTATTATTGAGTGTAAATAGTGGAACATTAAAATCCAACTACCTTACAAATACCTGAGGCAAATGCTCATGTCCACCCATCTTGTTTACCACCTCTATTTGCATAATATTCCACATGTATCAACAAAGAAATGTCAACAAAATACATTATATCATTTCCACCAAGCCACTAAAAAGGGGAAAGAACAATACAGGTGGTCATAAAGTAGTTGAGTCGTTGAAAATGTAAGCTCTCTTAGGGAGCCACAAAAAAACACTAATCCTCCTAGAATAATGAAAAAGTGTTTTTTTTTATATAAGTTCCTCCCCTGAGAGAGGGTTGAAAACTAGAAGCTAGCTACCCTATAAAGGACCCATGGCCATTGTTCACACAAACTTGGAAAACATCTTTCTCACCACCACTCTTGGAAAAAAATGACACTCTAACCAACAAAACAATGGCATCCATAATACATTGAAGTTGTTCAAGCAACACACAAGCCTCATAACCCACTTGCGATGAACATTTGATGAGAGATTGAAAAAAGAAAGTCCTCTTAGAGAGATAAAATGATCCCTAAACCTCCCAATTATAATGGAAAGAGGTTCATTTATAGGCACTAGTTCCCTAAACAAGCATGGCTAACAAGTACCTTTCATTTGTTATTGAGTGTAAATGGTGGCAAATTGAAATACAACCACCTTAAAAATAACCCAAGGTCAATGTTCATGCTGACATGTCTTGTTTACCACCTTTGTATGCACAAAATAACACTTGCATAGAAAGATAAATGTCAATGAAAATATGTTCTATTCTTTCAACAAAGACATTGATAAAGGGAAAAGAATAATATAGGTGGACATAAAGTAGTTAAGACATTGAAAAGGCAAGATGTAAGGCCCTTGCCTTGAAGTTGGAAATGGTCACCCTTTCCCTTCATTTAGATGGTCATTCACAAGCATGATGGGATGTGACAGAAGGTTGTAGGGATAGACAAGCATGCCTTGGGTGGTGTTTCATGATAATAAGGAACATGTAAGTGATGAAGATGCTTGGCAGGAGTGATTTGGAAATCATGGCGCCCAAGTGTTGAAGAAGCTTGGTGGGAGTAATTTGAAAATCATGGAAATAAGACGAGTGTTTCCATGAAGTGACCTCTTAAAGAGGATGTGTAATGACTTGGATGATAGGCACATAATAAATCCCCAAGTGGGAAGTGTTCATTGGCTCATGGGGTAAGATTATATAAGAAGCATGATGGGTAGTAATGTCTAAGTTTGTGAGTAGCAGTGCCTTGGTCTGTGGGAAATAGTTCCTTGGTCTGTGAGTAGTAGTGCCTTGATCCATGAGTAGTAGTGCCTTGGGTTTTGTGGATTTAGTTGGATTGATCCATGAAAGTAGATGGACATTTGAATGGGCATGATCATTAAGTGAAATGAATTTTAGGAGTGCCTTTGGCATTGTTCAAGCAAGGCATATGAAACCATTTGGTGCTAAGAGATGGATGAGTTGAATGTTTGGGTTCATGTTGACATTGGAGGTGGTGCAAGGAACCCATTTTATTGAAAACCACAAGTTTGGAAGGAAAATCGTTAAGGCGGCATTCCTATATAAAGAGGATGCAAACAATGGGTAAGGACATAATGGATCTATGGATCAAGGAGTAATCATTTAAGCCTAAGGAATAAACGAGTTCTAAGGTGCTAAGTATTGATTTTGGCATAATGAATGACTTGGGATTTGGTGGTATCTTAGGTAGTCTAAAAGGAGGACTTATATGACCTAGAAAGTGTCTAAGGTATGATAGAGATAGAATGATATTTTTTCCATTGAAGAGAAAGATCTACAGGAGGAAGACCCACATGTGCTTCAAGGGTTGGTTGGACAAGTAAGGTAGGACTAAGGTAGGTGTTCCTTAGCTTGTTTGTACTTATATAAAAATAGTCATGGATGGTGGCCAAACTCCTCTGTGTTTTACTCTTGTTGTTGCAACATTATTCATAATAAATACTTAAGGTAATCACATTGGATTCTACCCATACATTTTTGTTGTGGTCTATTTACTTGATGGATGTTATTATTCCTTGTAGTGTTGTATTTAGCTAAGCGTTAAAGAAGTAGTGATAGGATGTTTTAAGACCATAGTTAGAGGTGAGTCTAAGTGTTATAAAACTCGGTTTTATATCTAACAATTTGCAGCTTAGGGTGTAGTTATGGGTAGACACTAAGTGAAGAGGCATAATTTGGTTGTAGTAAGCACAGATTGGTCAAGCCCTTGTGGTTAAGGCAAGGCAGTGTTGCATGACCTAGGGTGGACTAAATGAAGGTTTTTTGTGCCAAAACTATAGGTACATGACATGTGGTATCAAAGTTGTTCTTCACTCTCTTTCTGCAGGAAATGTGGCATTGGGGCTAGTTCAGGTGCTCTTCACCATGTTTTGGTAGGCTTGGAAGGAACATAAGGTTTTAGTGATGAGTCTATTAGGTGGTTGTAAGGGTGACTTGAATACTTGGAGACAACGTGTTGTGATTCACCATGGCTTGGAGGGAACAAAAGGTTTTAGTTCATGTGTGAAAAATGGTTGTTGAGTAGAGTGGTGCCTTGAAGGAGCCAGGCACTACAAGACAAAACAAATATTCCACCGAGGATTGACAATGATAAGTCATCCTTTATTTTTTTAGGGTTGCATAGACTGAGTTGGGTTTCATTGAAAACCTCCCTCTTAATCTATCTTTAAACATATCCTTGTTGAAGTGCAACAATGGTAGAGTTGTAGTGGGAATGTTAGGTTAAGAAATAACTCTTGGATATAGACTTGATGTAATAGACTTGAAGGATGATATGAATTTGGCAGAGGTACCTCTTGAGAGAAAACTAGTCCAAAATTTTCCATCGTTGAAACCACAACCCAAGTGGCCTAACCACCTTTTGTCATTTTTTCTTCAAAAAAACATAGAGGCTTTTTTAAACCCATAATTTTTGTTTGCTTGGATATGTGCAATCAACTACTAGGTACCCATATATATGATAACAACCACATTTAAATGGAATATTGTTGGATTTATACTCTTCTTGTTAGGTTACTTTATTATTCATCTTCGTTGATCCTATCTTACTATCATAGATTGACTCGGGTTCAGATTTAATAAGCTCCCAACAAAATCCGTTTAAAACTATTGGCCCCTCTGGTAAATCAGAAGGTAACGCATCACACAAAGTGTACCGCACTGTCTCACCCGAGATAGTTGTATGGGTGGTTGCAATGCTCATGTGTTTGCAACCTGGGAATGAGTGGAGATCTGTGGTTGTTTTTTTGTAATCTTTATTTATTCAATCTACATCTTATTATAGTAGTTATTTCATTCATGCAGGTGACATATCATATCTAAATAGTTACTTCTTTCATTTATCTAACATTCAACACTTAATAATAATAGAGACACATACATTCAATCACATAACACAGGTGTTACTATGGTTCACCCCCTCTTGGGCTACGTCGACAAAGATCTGGCTTTCAAGCTCTTTATTATGGTTCAATAATATGTCACACCGCACATGTTTAAAATATTGGATATTACATTATCAACAGGCTTCCTGATCCCTGCGAGGCTGACTAGATCGAACGAGGCTCCTCAGCCTGTGATCTAACCCTTAGGGTCGAGTATCTCACTACTTTTCTATCTCACCAGATTACAGACTATTACAGTTCTTACAACTCTCTATCATTCGTCCTCTCATCGTCCTCCCCTCTCTCCTCTTCTCTCACTTCTCTCCCTTCTCTCCTCTAAGTACTACTTATTTATATCCTTGGCTCATCAACCATTACAATACATTGCAAAAACCCTAACCCTAGCTTCATTAGGTCTTCCTTGCATGCGTGCCTCACATGCTTCCCTCGCACGTGTTGCTTTTCCTTCCAGCTGTCCTTTCCTCCTTTCATGATTCTCTTCCCAAAAATAGTCTTTACCCTTGACTGGGTATGCATCCAACAAGCCCCCAACACTAACATATGGCTCATCCCAGTCCACCTAAGCTCTGTGCACTTCTTCAACCGCTCCTACGAGAGTCTAGAACTTATCTGTGAGCTCCCTTGCTTTTGTTTGAGCCTGCTTGGTCTTTTCTCTGAGCGCGTCCAATACTTGCACTGTAATCTCCGCGTTGATCATCTATGTGCATTCTGCCTAAGTTTGTGCCATGTTCTTCTTTGCCTCTTCTGCGTGCGCAATGAATTTCGTTGTTATCTCTTGGATAGGTTCCACTTGATCTTGTAGATCCTTCTCCTATGTCTACACGGCTATGAGCTCTGCTTGCAGCTTCTTCATATCTTGTACTCCTTTGAGACACCTAGTGATCTTCATCTTCTTTTGCTTGAGGTCCTAGATAGTTGCGTTTATATTTTCCTCTTCCTGGCCCCACTGCTGGACCTGTTGATCCTCCTCTAGCTTTGTCCATAGTTATGATGCCCTATCGAACAACTCAACATTTGCATTGACTTGTCGTTCCATTTCCTCCATATACCTTGTTTCTTCCTGCTTCCTTTGTTCCTTCACCTCCAGGGGAGTGGTAGGGATGAGTTGTTCCTGGAGGTTCTCAATCTACTGCATGTATTCATCGATTGTTTGCACAATCTGATCAATTTTATGCGTCGTTGTGGGCTCTGTTATTTGCACGTTCTTCGTAATTTTGTCATAGGCTATGGCCAATCCATGCTCAAGCCTATCCACATGATATTTCTCGTCTTTGGTATTTAGCTTGACTTGTTCGAGCACCAACTCCAACTTTTCTCTCATGTCCTTCGTGTGTTGCAACTCTTGTGCATCTATGTGTGCACGTGACTGTACCTCTTGTGCAACACCGAATTGCAGTTTATATAGCGCCTTGCTTGGTATCCGCCCCATTACCAATTGTATTTGTGCCAGATATTTCAAGGGTGTCTGGCCTACAATCTCGTCCATGCGCAACATGCTGGGTGTAACGTGAAAATTTGAGATCGCCTAAGCTATTGTCTGGATCATATCCTGCTCGTTGGGCAAAGCCTTGGCATTTACTTATGATGTTGTGAGGACTAACTCTATTCCTCTTCCCGCCCTCCGCATTTCTATGATTTGTTCTAGGAGTTGCCTCATGTCGACCATCTCGTCTTGGATCTGGTCCCTTTGGTGTTGGGAATCTTCAAAGTCCTCAATTTCCCGGTCGTGGACTCTTTTGACCATGAGGTCCACATCATCCTCGGTGATTGTATACTCTGGTAGCGTTTTGTGCACCTTGGCCTTCTTGCACACACCTCCAATGTGTATGATTAGCCTCTTGGTCTGGCCTTGTTCCTATTGGGTAGCACTTGTTGTGGTCCCCTGTGCTATCTCAACCTCTTTTTCTTGTTCTTGCGGTGCCTGGGTAGTGTCCTTTTTCCCCGGCTAGGTACCTTTCTTTGGCACACCCCCTTTTTGTTGTTGTGCCAACTTCTGACCTGGATTTGGCTTCTTGGGCATCATTTCATCTCCGGCAGGTGTATGTTCTTTCCCTGCATCATCCTCCTTATCCATGGGCATCTCTTGAATCAGGACTGGAACTCTCCAGTCATCTTGCTAATCATTGATGGCCATCTCTACGTCCTCTTCCTTGACGCAATATCGCAGTTGTATTCATTCCTTCTCTGGATCCTTTCGTGCTTGGATCCATAATGTATGCTTGGTCGCTTTGAAGTTGGCGATGTCCCGATATCGCGCGACCACTTCTGTTGTAATCTGCCAAGTGTTCGCAATGCTTTCCTGCAAGTCATTGTAATACCCTACGAACATGTCTGCATTTGCACTTCTGGTTTTGTGATCTGAAGTGATCCCCAACAATACGTACCTTGTTGCATGGAAACGACTAGTTCACTCGCAAAAGTATGTATATTTAGGCTCCCTCCATCCGACCAAGGCGATCAAGATGAGTAGCCAAGAGTAGTGAAATTTTTTCCCCAAGTCTTTCACGTCTTTGCAGTCCTCAAGGAATAAGTTTAACGAGGCATAGTTCCTTTCACACACTGTTTTGTAGCTGCAACGACCCCGGCAAGGACTTCCTCCTTTCAGCACTTCTTGATAAATTTGCATGCCATGAGTTTGTTGGCCAGTCTTTTCATTGCATCACTGATGTGCTTAATGATGATTTTGCGCGACCCTCTTTCTATGATATATGTCTTCTTCATTTCCTCATCCAGTACCTTCTCCTTTGTCTTGTCATTGAGGAATAGTGTGGGACTCTCCCCCCGAGATGGCAGCCCTATGATAAACGCAATGAGCTCTATGTCTATCGAGATAGGATCTTCTACCCATAGGTACCCTCTGTGGGTAACTTCCATCAGTTGCTTCACGTAGTTATTTATGTCACGGCCCCTTCCAAAATGTGGGATATCCAACAAGTTTAGAATCTTGGTGTTGGCTAGTCCGTCTGCCCACTGTTTTGGTTGGAAAATTGGATCGTCGAAGGGTCCTATACCCACGCTATCCAGGTAAACTTACTTTGCAAATTCAGGAAACATGTCCATGTTGGTCACATCATGGTCCGAGTAATGTAATTTTTCCACGCATCCTAATAGGTTAGTCATGATATGCACCCCTTATGGAATGCATGGTAAGACTATGGTTGTTACAGCCTGCCTGCACGGTGATATTGCTACTGGATTCTTTCCCTTCTGCTGTGGTTTCTAACTCAAGGTTCCAGCCTCCATTGTTCTCTCTTCTTTATATGCCTCTGGTTGTCCGGTGACATCTTCTACTATACCCTCTTGTTGCTGCTATGGCACGGTTGTGTGTGACCTTTCTGGAGCGACAGCTTATGTCTGGTTTGGGACCATCCCATTAACCCTCAGGGTGTTTTCATGGTTTTTAGGGCGTGAAGTATTTCCTGCATCCTTGGCCTGTTGGCTCTGTCCTACTTCTGGCATATCAATGTCCATGCCCAATGTTGATGTTTGTTGGACTTCCTCCACCAATGGTGTGGGGATCCCTAGTTCTATATTGGATGAAGGGATTTCATCCAAGTTGACGAATCCAATAGTCTATGTTGGTTCCTATTTGATTCCCTATGGATTCTATGGTTCTTTAAGGTTTCTTTGAGGTCGTCTGCAGGCTTGGCAAGACACACCTAGCTTGGGTGGTGCCATGGTGGTTGAGATGGTCTTCGTCAAGCTAGTTCATTATGTAACTCCTGCAAACTCGCTCTTTTCTCTGTATAATATGTCGCTCTATGCTTTATCAATGTCGCAATAACCCTTCTATTACCCACGTGCTTTCCTTATATAGAAATTGTGTGAAACTTCTCGGAGAAGTTACCCGATCTGTGGTTTAAATGAATTGGCGCTTCTCACGTACCCGCCATTGAATTCCCTTGACGTCGCTAGTTGGCGCGATTAATGTGATGTCTCGTCGGTCATTCTTTTCATTCAATTTTGATAGACACCACCAGTTGGCACCTATTTGTTGTAACTGCCATTTTTTCAATTTTTCGCCTTTTTTCTGACCGTTGGTCCTTTTTCCGATGCGCTAACTGTTCCAAGTGTGTCTTATGTTGTTTGGTCGATGCGCGTGGACATTTTATTTTCATTGTGCTACCTCTTAATTAGTTGGGTGTTTTCCTCTATTGTCTCGCGCGGTAACCCCTTATTGTTATGCGCATTCCTTTGTTGTCTGGTGCATTTTTTTATTTTTTTATTTTTTTATTTTTTTTTAAGTGTTAGGAGGTCGATTGTCACTATATAGCTTCAGTCGACTCCCATTGATCATTCCTCTGAGTTATGTACTTCCCAAATCCTTCAACTGTACATATCCCCCATCTATGACAGTATTTACTTCATATGGTCCCAACCAATTCATTTTGAGTTTCCCTAGGTATTGAAGAGATTTACTATCATACACCAAGACTAGGTCTCCTTCCTTGAATTTTTTCCTATTGATATGTCTATCATGCCAAGATTTGTCCCTTGATTTCTATGCCTCTTGGTGAAACACTACTAGAATCATATATTATTCCATGATCATCGGTTGTCTTAGCCTTTCTTGTATTGTGCCTTGCTTTGTCATGTTTGTAATCACTTCTATGTGCAGACTAGGTACCAAAAATTCTATTGGCACCGTTACTTCTTGTCCATACACCAATCTTAATGGTGTCTGCCCTGTCAATTTTTTACATGTGGTCATTTATGCCCACAGTACTGATGGTATCTTTAATTCTCAGTCGTCCTTGTTGACGTTGCAGATCTTTGTCAGTGCATTCTTTAGGATCTTATTAAAGGCTTCCATTGTTCCATTTGCTTGAGGATGATATGGTGTACTTTTTTTATGATAAACTTTGAACTCCTCAGTCATAGACTTAATAGTGTTTTTAATGAAGTTATCGCCTTGGTCACTCATTAAAATCCTTGGGCATCCAAATCTAGTGATTACTTGCTCAAACAATAAGTGTGTTGTTGTCTCTACGCTGCAATATTTTACTGGTGTTTCTTCTACCCATCTTGTTAAGTACTTTATCATAGAAATAATATACCTTGCTCATGACCTTTTTGTTGGTGGGTTAATTGGTCCCAGAAAATCTATTTCCCATTTGTTGAATACCTACAAGGTTACTTGTGGTCTCAGGGGCATCTCGTCATGTCTATTCAGTTTATCAACCCTCTGGCATACATCACATCTATTGCAGTAGTCCTTTGAGTATCTGTGAATAGTCAGCGACCATAGTCCTGTGTGCAATACCTTTTGCATGGTAGATTTGCCTGCATAATGTCCTCATGCTATTCTCTCATGGGCCTCTGCTAAAATCCTAGGTCTTTCATGTTCTATTACACATCTTCTCAAGATGTTGTTTGCACCCATCTTGTATAAGAGTCTTGCAATCAATTGATAGTCTGCAGCTCTAACTACCAGATTTTTCTTTTGCACAGTGTCGAATTCTTGTGGCACAGTCCTTGTACTCAAGTATTGAATGATGTCTGCAAAATATTCATCAGCTACTTGGACTGAAAATAGATGTGCATCGGGAAAGTTATCCTCTAGATTCGTAGGTTTCTCTCCATTAGTGATCCTTAACAGGTGATCATGTCCTTCATTCAACTTCTCTAGTTTGACTATCACTTCGAAGTCAAATTATTGGAACAACAATAACCATCTACAAATTCTCCCCCCCAACACTGGCTTGTTGACTAGGTATTTAAGAGTTGAATGATCTGTAAACATCTTGAAATGTTTTCCCAATAAATAATGTCTGAACTTTTGAAGTGCATAGACCATAGCTAAGCCTTCTCTCTCTGTGGTATTGTAGTTCTGCTCCGACTCTGACAGTTTTCTACTAGCAAATTCTATAGGATGGTCCAATTCCCCTACTCCTGGCTGTGCCAGAATAGCTCCAAGTGTTATAGTTGATGCATCTACATGCACATGGAATGTCTTTTCCCAATATGGGAATACTAGTATTGGTGCAGTTACCATGTTCTCTTTTAGAGTATCCAATCCTTGATGACAATCCTCATTCCACTGGAACTTGTTGTCTTTTCTCAACAATTTCTCCATTGGCGTAGTGATCTGTACATACCCTTTTATGAATTTCTGGTAGTATCCTGTGTGTCCCAATGTTGCTCTCAACTGACGTACTAATTTTGGTGGTGGTAGATTAACAATTACTGCAATCTTGGCAGGATCTATTAGCAAGCCTTGTTTGCATACTATATGGCCCAACAGTATGCCAAAGGGTGTTCCAAAAATGCACTTCTTTATGTTTAACGATATCTGAAATTGTCTGCATCTCTCTAACGTCAGCCTCAACACCTCTAATTGGTCTTTCAAAAGACTGTAGAATGTCCAATCATCCAGATATACCTCTAGAAACCGGTGGATGAATTCTTTGAATGCAACTATGACTACTCTGGAAAATATTGTTGGTGCATTCTTCATTCCAAACAGCATGACTGTGTACTGGTAGGACCCCCATTCTGTGGAAAACATGGTCTTGTATCTATCTTCCAAGGTTATCTTGATATGATGGTATCCTGAGAATCTGTTAGTAAATGAGTAAGCTTCCTAACCTCCTACATTCTCCAACACCTCATATGTGAAAGCAGTAGGGAAAGGGTCATGTAGGTGTTAGCACCCTGTAATTTGCCCAAGACTGTGGAGGCAGTCACAAAGGCAACATCAAAACCACTTCGAGTCTTGGATCTATCCCTCCAAGACTCGGAGAGGGATCTCTCTGTCTAATACAATTTTTTTGGGAATAAGATATTAGGCTAGTTCTACAAAGCATGGATTTGTTTATGGATTTTGAATTGTTTCAGTTGAGACATGGAAAATGACCATTGGGAAAAATGGAGTCAAAGGTAAAGACGATGATAAATAAATAACCAAGACAAAATATGACCAGGCAGGGTAATCATGCTAGTGGATCCTTTGAGCTTATAAAATGGAAAATAAGAATAAACTGAAAATCATTTCAAATGTAGAGCAGAGTATATCTGAATTCTGCATTTCAAACTTGGAATAAAACATAGATATTATCTCTAGCCAGCACAGGGTGCCAATAACAAATCCTGCACATTATCTTCTCATAGACAATACAGAAAGAAAAGCATGTGAAATAGGAAATAATGAGTTACATCAGAGAAAACTTCACCACTAAAACACAACACAGGAATCTGGAAATCTAGTGCCTTTGTATTCCTTCATAAAGTCTTTTACAGCCTATGAGCATTTTTACATTTTAATCATCACAAGTCCCAACCCCTTCTTTCATAGAATTTGTAGGCTTTATAGCCTTTACATAACAGTTCAAGATCCTATAAAAATGGATCTAAAATACTTAAAATAGAATAAAATCAAAACTAGTATGATATATCAAATCTAATCATGATTTAAGGGTCAACCCTTATCAACTAGATCTTCAACAATATTCAACAGCATTCAGCACTATCTGATATCTTCAATAACTTTCCAAGTGATGAAAAGGCATTTCGAAATCTTGTTTTGACAAATAAGCAGTTTTTTTTTTCTCAAAAATTGAAAAGCCACTTAACCTTCTTGCCTTAGAATCTGCCTCAAAAAAATGGAAATGGATGATGATCTGTATTCTTTTAATCTTTATCTTTCATTTGGAACCCCTCCCAAACAATCCGAAGAAAAAAAAATCTCTAATCTGAGAAAAAAGATGAGCATTCTACCAGTTTCTGCGTTTCGGTGGCTTACAGGTAAAAAACAAAGTAGGATTAGTTTCCGAAAACAGAGCTTTCGACAGCAAACAGTGCTTTGAGGAAAATGAATAAGCTGTCAAAAAGCCTGAGTTTTCCACAACCTTTCAAAACTGTAAAAATGGATTTTATTCGATCTACCTACTCTTTAGGATCCTTATTTAGGTTCTCATCAACTTCTGCTAGATCTTTTAAATCGGGATGTGCTCTTGGCTTAGTATTTTTAAGACTTAGTTTGATCCTTAAACCTCTAACCATTTTAAGAAACCTACGATTCTCCTTGAGAAATTTCTTGTTCCTCTTATGTTCCTTTACATGCATTTTAGCTAACCTTTCAAAAAAATCTCTTACCTCATCTGATGTGTTGCTTATAGTCTGGTTTTGGGATTTAATGACCCTCTCAAGCAACTTCATATCTGATATTTGTTTTTTAAGCTTTTCGATCTTTGATGTTGACTTCTTTCCTTTGCTTGTTGATGCTTCAGGAATCTCTAGGTCTAGAAACTATGGTGAAAGAGGTGCTTCTTCAAAAGAAGCTTGCTCAGGAACCTCTCCTTCTACTGACTCTAAATACTCCTCTGAATCTGAATAAGGAAGATTCAAAACGTTTTTACCAGAGGCACTAGTTTTCCCTTCTATTGCTTGGCTGAAATCAAGCATCTTTTTGGATTTCTTGGACTTGGAAGAAGAAGTTGGCTCCTCTACAATTACTGGGGAAATGGGTCTTCTTTTCCTTTTACTACTCTGTAATGTTGAAGACTTAGTGGATGAAGTTTTCTTTTTGTCTTTGGGCTAGGGTTTTGGTTCAAATTGACCCCATAAAAGAAGATACTCCCAAGTTGTATCCCTCTTCTGCAATTCTTGAAGCACTATGAGTTTGATAAGACTATGATGAGAAAGTCTACCCTGCATCTTGCTAGGTATGGCCTGGACCTAGTGTGTCATTTTTTTCAATCTTCTGTGAAGGTAGAAGGGAAAATTCAAAGGACATCTACCTATGAAATGGTTCATGAGCTTGAAATGGTAGAACATTACTCTACCATATCTGCATTCACATCTTATGTATACCTGGATGGCTTTGAGCAAGTGTTGCCACTTTTCTTCCAAGTAGGATCTAGGGATGTCTTTCTTCAAAGTAATACATTTATGTTCGTTCTTGAGATAAGACCTAAACTCAATGTCTTTGGTAGTGGTTGACTTGAACCATCTTTCACCAGTCCTAGGAATCTGTGTTGCTGCTGCAACGATTGCTTCATCAACTTGTACCTCAATTGTTCCAACTCTAGCCTTGGCTCCATCAAAGGTCAATGCAAATGCCTCAGCCACACCTTGATGAAACCCTTGGAGTTTTTCACAAAACCTGTAGCAGTCTGCATCCTTGAACATCTGGAAAATCTCAGGGTGAGATTCCATATATGTTATGTCATTGAGCTCCTTCCTGAGCAGAGCTCCTCCCTTCTTCATCTGCAAAACAAAAATCAATACTTGCAATATGATAAAATCGAGTTTGGGCAGACACAGTAGCGCTAATAGAGGGGAAAATGAAACTCAAACAGAGGAAGGATGCGTAATATGGGGGAAATATTTGGATGATAGTTTTTTATAACAAACCCTTAATTATAGAATGAAAACCAGATCATAATGATGATTGTATCATTCAATCAGGACAGACACCATATGATAGATTGGGTAAAAAGAATGATACGAGCTTATGGTGATCGGATTTATTAGCTTAGGGTTAAATAGATCTCACCAAATAATCATATCAGACAAATAATCACTTGCCCAGATCGTATCATGATTCACTTCAGTCAATTTTGGCAGCACTTGAGATTATGATGTTGTGTACTATTGGCGGTTTGAGAGTCTGACAGGACAGTATGACCGTTAGCTAACTCTACGCTTTCAGCAGCTTAGATCACCTCACACATGTCGTTTTAGCTACCGAAAGTGACAACTTTCGGCAGCTTAGAATGATTTGAAAAATAGCCCTTAGCTGCTGAAAGTGAAATTTTAGAGTTTTTTCTAATAAAAGTACAGACTCATCACTTTGTGAAAAGATAAGTCTAAAGCTCATCTTAAAGACATTTAACTCAAAAATGTTTCATCTAATGATCCATCCTATCACCTAATGACCATAATTTGGGAAAATTTATTTCAAGAGACAACAAGACCTGCAAACCAGGAACTCTATCATGAGACCCACTAATCATATATGAATCATCAGGACTCCTATCATTATAGGATACTAACATAGTCTCCAATTGGGGATGGCAGCTTCTGAGGAGGTGTCAAGAATCTCATATCTCCAGATTTGTAAATCAGTGCCTTATCCATTGGGATGACCCCACAACCTGTACCTTGATATGTCCTACACCTTAGTGACTGGAAATCAATTGATTATCCATTATGCCCTTGTCTGAGTCTTTGAAGTAAAACAAAAAAAAACCACATAATTTCCCAACAAGCTTATTTGCATATGGTAAATCTGATAAAAACATTGATCTGATGATCTTATTTATATACATATACCCTATTCTAATCCTGAGAATGCTTGATCCTAATCAATATGTAATATCCAGTGTAACCAGTCAAAAAATGGATCTGGAACCTGGGCTCTTTCACCGTTTTTCACCAAACTCAAATGTAGATATGGTAATGATATGTGATAAGGATTTCAATCTTGGTCTCCCTTACATGAAAATTTATCAATCTAACAAACCATTAAACTGTTGCAAATGTATTGTGGTCCTTTCATGAAAAAATTTTGCATATAGATATCTATAGGGTCCAAATAGACCTGAGTTGTTTCTTGGCATTTGTGATTTGTCCATTCCATCTCTTGACCTTGTGTTTCTCGTGAGGTCTTCCAGTCTTCAAACATTTCAAGATGCATTTGCATTTCATCTAATGGATTTTGCACCGATATTTTTGTTGAACTAGACAGTGGGGAAGACTGTCTGATCATATCCATATCATAACATTTTTTTAATTCATTAGGAGTAAGTGAAACCAGACTTTGAAAACACACATTATCTAGAATATCAACTATCGGGTCATAAAATGATTTAGATAATGGTGGCATTGGATCTACTAGTACTTCATGGCTCACACTGTGAATTTCAACTAGAATCTGACCAATATTCCCTCTCAAAATTTGAAATGAATTAAAGCACAGAGGTAGCGAATCAAAATGGATCATCTCATCACCTGTTTCATGCTTCAGGATTTCATCTGAGGTTCGACCTTCAAAAAGGCTCAAGGGCTGCACCTCTAGATCAGCTTTTGTATCTCCCCTGATTTCCTCAACTAATGCATTAGAAAATTCCTCATTCTTTCTATTCACGACATGTTTGTAATGTTCTCTTAGCAGTGAGGGCAGACATTTTGCATTTCTTGGAAAATTTTCTACATCATCCTCTTTGCAAACTTGTTGGGTATGCAGAATCTGATTGTCATCTGTGCATTGTGATAACTGGGCTTCTTCTTCCCATGAAGATAATATTGGCGTCTTTGAACAATCACCTTCGATCTCAACCATATAGGTCACCATTATGAAGATCATATCTAAGCATATTATCTATGTAGGGGATGTCATCAAACATGCACATCATCTCCGGAGATTTTTCCACCACCTGATTTTGAACTTCCTCTTTAACTGTATTGTGAATTGAGTATATGAAGAAATCCTTCGGTGGTTTAGGACGCTGAGGCTAGGATGCTAAGTTTTTTGGGAAATTTTTTCTTGTTCTTTCAAGAGTTGATGGTACGTGAGGCCTTTGAAAAAAAAAATCATCTTTGTTGTTAATCTTATGGAACATTTCATGGACAGTGTTCGTCAGAATGTCTAGCTTCACTTCCTAGGATATCCCATGCTCCTTTTCTGTTTTGTATTTTCTCAATGCTTCTAGATTTGCCTTCCTGTCTAGCAGGTTAGCTTCCACATCGACTGTGACATTTTTCATTTATTCTAGGGTTGCAGTGTCTCTTTCTCTTAACTGGAATGCCATTTCTAGATCAAAGGCATCCGGGTAATGCAATTGAGCTAAACCAGGAGGTGGTCTTACATCTACAGGTATTGCATGATACACCTTTTTGAACCTGGTTGAGAACTGTTGTACTGTCTCTCTTGGCTTTCTTTTCAAGTGGTCATATTCTTCTAGAATGAGGAAAGCATTTCCCATGATCACCCAGCTATCTAAGAAAACTTGCATGAACTGATGAAAAATTCTGAAGCTTGCGGCTGGAAGGTTTTTAAACCAATTTTTAACTTTACCTTGCAAAGATAAGGCAAACATCTTGATATAGACATCGCCATCTTCAACCTCATAAAGGTCAAGGAAATATTCAAACCTCTGGATGTGTTTTTTAGCAATGATATTGGCATCCTCTCCATCAAATCCGGGTAGCTTATTGTTATAATTGGCAAGGAAGTCATGGAGAATAGGAGGCAATTCTAGGGGCTTGTATCTATCTTGGATATTTGCAGCTATAGGAGGTAAAGCAAAGGGTTGATGGTTAACTGGAATTTCAACCATGGGAGGAGATGAAGCATGAGATTTGTGTCTTATTGGACTATCTACAAATATGGGAGTGTATACCAGAGCTATAGGCAAAGGTTGAATCTTTTGAGGTTCTTCAGCTTGATCATGATCATTATGAGCATCAACAATTAATTCTTGACTAGAATTATAATAGGAGAGAATACAATTACAGATAAATCCAACAATATCTTGGATACAATTTGAGTTTGAATACCTGATCTTTCCAGGTTGTCTTGCCATGTTTTAGGTCCTTCCTCCAGTGGAGTCTTTGAATTGGAACCGATATGGAGATTGGAGTCACTAGGTGAATGATCTCAGCCTTCTTATGTTTGGTCACTATCCACCCTAGAGGCAACATAAAAACCACTTCGCGTCTTTCAACCTTTTTATCCACTCCTGCAACACATGTGGGAAATCACATAAATATACTTCATGCAAGTTGTTGAATATGTACTTGTCCAGATATTTGCACGGTGTCAGCTTCGGATTTCTGTTATCTTTTTGCGCAAACTCTAGCTCCTTTATTTTCAACCAGCTCTCTATCTCTGCCTCCGTTGGATTCCACGGTCTCAACATCCCCTTTTAGATTTTCATTCTTTTAACGTATTCTCGTTTGATCTGGCATTATTTTGATGCGTCTTCTGCAAATCTCATTCACTCAATCCCCTCCTGTTCCAACCAACCGGAAATGGAACCGTTTGTTGGCTTTCTACTCTTCTAGTTAGGTTACTTTATCATGCATATGCTCTGATCCTATCTTACTATCATAGATTGACCCATGTTCATATTTAATAAGCTCCCAACAAAATCCCTTTAAAACTATCGGCCCCTCTGGTAAACCATAAGGAAACGCAACACAGAGAGTGTACCGCACAGTCTCACCTGAGATAGCTCTATGGGTGGCTGCAATACTCAGGTGTTTGCAACCTGGGAATGAGTGGAGATCTAAGGTTGATTTTTTGTGATCTTTATTTATTCAATCTACATCTGATTATAGCAGTTATTCCATTCATGCAGGTGACATGTCAGATCTAACTAGTTACTTCTTTCATTTATCTAACATTCAACACTTAATAATAATAGAGTTGCATACATTCAATCACATAACACGGGTGTTACCGTGGTTCTCCCCCTCTTGGGCTACGTCCACAAAGATCTAGCTCTCAAGCTCTTTATTATGGTTCAGTAATATGTCATGCCATGCATGTTTACAATCTTGTATCTTACACTCTCAACAGGCTTCATGATCCCTGCGAGGCTGACTAGATTGCACCATGCTCCTTAGCCTGTGATCTAACCCTTGGGATCGAGTCGCTCACTTCTTTTATAGTTCACTAGCTTACGAACTAGTACAGTTCTTACAACTCTCTACCATCCATCTCGTCGTCCTCCCCTCTCTCCTCTTCTCTCCCTTCTCTCCCTTCTTTCCTCTAAGTACTACTTATTTATATCCTTGGCTCATCAACCATTACAATACATTGAAAAAACCCTAACCCTAGAGTCTTTAGGTATTCCTTGCATGCGGGCCTCACATGCTTCCCTTGTATGTGATGCTTTTCCTTCCAGTTGTCCTTTCCTCCTTTCATGCTTCTCTTCCCAAAAATAGCATTTTCCCTTGACTGGGTCTGCATCCAACAAATACCTTCATAATTAATGGTTTGGTGAAAATTTTCAAAGCCTCTCCATATAACCATAGACTCTAACAATCTCCCTTTCAGGTCCATACCAACCAATATTCCTGTAATTCCCATGTATCCTAAGTTAAGGTAAGATTTATTGAACTCATAAAAAGATCCCAAGACATTCCCTACCTCAAAAAACACTTTGTCCAACCATAAAACCAATGGGAGGCCTAGAATCCTAACCCATATTGAGAATATCTCCAAACAGGAAGTTCGAGCATTGAAATCGTTGTGTTATTTCTTTAGAAACAAGGGTTGTGTTTGTTGGGTCTCCAAATCGACGCCATTTCCTCTCCTAGTAAACCCCTTCTTATCCCATCAAAACCACTCTTTTTGTCATAATCATCATCCTTTTTGTCACAATGGTCATTCAAAGGCTCGTAAAGTAATATTATTGGTTTGTTAATGTTTTCCCATCTTTTTTTATCAATTAGGAGGATTAAAGAATGTTTTTGTTACTAATGATGTTTTTCCTGTAACCCACGTAGAGTTATGGTAACTCGCGTTCATGTTAGTCATGGTTCCAAGGTTCTAGAAGGAAATCTAAGCATAAGGTTTTCTCATTAAGGCATTTGACATGCTCTAGCGATTATTTCTCGCACCCAGGTCACATGTGTGGACCCCTAGCTCGTGATCAACATTTCAGCCCAAAATTAGCAACAATTCCACATAGTCAACTTTGGGCACAAATTTCTAGGTAATGGAAGCGAATCTTGAAAATCCAAGATATGGGTTTTTCCAGAAAGGTCCAAATTGGTATCCACATAAATTGTTTTCCAAAATCCAAAATGTTTTGGGAGATATCGAGGTTTTTCTAATCTGGGTATAACCAGATTTTCTGTTATGGTTGATTTTCCCAAAAATTGTAAATTTGTTTTAACGGATTCTTATTTTGAGGATTCAGTTCTTTATTTTTATGTATAAATGAATCTCCATAGAGCAAGAGGAGGGGGGTTGATCTAAAAATGAAGAAGACTTGAAAAACTTGAATAATTATTGCAAGTGAAATGTTATGTGTTTAAAGCAACAGGATCAATTTGCAACACATAAATTAAGAATTACATATGCGAAATACACATAGACAGTAGCATAGACAATGAACATCATCACATAAACACAGCAACTTGATAAAGGAGTTCACCCCTCTCCAGGCTACATCTCCTGGTCCAGCTTCCAATGGATCATTATTATTAAATTGCTCAAAGTGTTCAAAAACATGCCTTACAATGCTCAAAATGACAAACCGACTGCTCCAATGGCTTCCCAGCGTCCCAAAACCCCTGTCTGGGTTCTTTCGGCACCTCAATCGGTCGAAAAATGAAGAAGTTAGGCCTCCTGGAAGTCTCCCTCTTCAACTTTGATGTCTCTAGTTCTACAATTCACACTCTCCCTTTGCAAACCTGGCTCACACGCTCATTTAAGCGTAAAAACTCAGTCTCGTACGCAACCGCGCACCAGTACAAACCGTAGGACGGTTAGGGGTGCGCCAGCCCCTAACCACCTCGACTCTTGGGCACATGGAGAATAGGACCACGCTCAAAGAATAAAAGTGGTTAAGTCCATTTGACAACCGTATAACTCCCGCGCACAAGAGACCACCGGTCATATGACAAATCCACGGGTTATATAAAATAACCCCGCGCATATTTAACTGTTGGTATATGGGGAAATACATGATATGTAATATAAATTACAATACAATTCGCGCGGATATGTTTTAATACATTCATATGACAATGCAATAGGACCAGGGGTCGAGGCTTAGCCCCGGCCTGATCCCCCTCCGTTCAATACAATAAACAAGGTTAAATAAATATGCATCGGTATACATAACAAGACACATGGCGCAACCCAACGGTTGGTTGGAGTTTGTTAAGACTATACGGTGTGGGAGGTCCGGGGGTCGAACCCCGTGACCTCCATTAGTTTTACATAGCAATTATAAACCAACCAACGAGGGACACGTGGCGCCCAAGCATTGGGCCACGTGCCCTCATACCATTCACTGCCAACGAGACACGTGTCAACACCCGATTTGCCAGCAACCATCCAACCAAAAATTTCCATGTCATCACCGTACGGTTGTACGGTCCTGCCACGTCACCGTACGGACTGTACAGACAGGTACAGTCAGCATCCCAAAATTTTGTATGTTTGGCTTGGCGGACAGATCGCGATATCTCCTCCATACTGACTCTGTTTGCGAAAGTAAATATACCGCCGGAATCAGGAAGACGAGATGGACGCAATGGCAATGTTTTCGTCACATTCCGAGCACTTTGAAAATTGAGCAAAATTTGATCCCCTGATCACACCTCCCCATTGGGAAGCTTTTGGACCTCCAAAAGACTATCTCAGTCTATGTGAAGATGAGGGTATAGTTCCCTCACCCTTCCAACCTTAATCCACTTGGCCTTGCTTGGATTCGTCCCTTTAAGACCAACTCGCAAATACTCCACATTTCCTCGCTTCGAAGTTCGCATCCTCCTGTCAAGTATGGTGTCTTCCTGCAGTTCTGTTAGATACTCTGAAGAAAAATCATCTATGGAAGGAATCTGAACATGCTCTCCTTGATCATCAATCAACGGAGGCTCGTACAACTTCAAATTCTCAACATTAACAACTGCATACATCTGCATATATGGAGGCAAATCTAAACAAAAAGCAACCGCATACATCTGCATATAAGGAAACAAATCTAAACGAAAAGCATTATTACCAATCTCATTGGCTACCCTGCGAAGGGACCATATCTAATTGGTTTCTAACTTTTACCTTCTCCTTTAAGCCTCCTCCTTCTTTGCTGGATGGAAGCCACAATTTCATCACCAACTTCTGAAACTGGATCACCACGATGCTTTGTCAGTGTCTCTCTTGTAATTTGGCCCCGACTCTTTTCCAACCGCTTTGCACCAATTTAATGTATCACTGAATTTGTTCCATGAACTCTCTGTCTGATCAATAATATCATATTGCCATCATTAGCAATATTTTTTCCCAAAGATGAAATCTAAGGTGACTTGGGTAAATAGCCAAAACAAGCTTCAAAATTATGATACTATATTAAGAGTGCTTGTAGGCCTCGATTGTAATGCGATAAGTTGAATCGAAAGTGCAAATGTTCATCCCAAAGCTTAGATGCTTACTGCATATTGTAAGCACGGAGAAGATGTACCTTCACTTAGCTGATTCACCACCTTTGTCTGACCATCTGTCCTGCATTTAGCAAGCCAGTGCTCTTTTCAACTTGCGTCCATGAGTGCCTGCCAAACTCGGCCTCAAAAACTTCCAAATAAAACTTATAACTCCGACAGAAATGATATTGGATCAGCAACCAAATGCACTCCAAATATCTTTGAAAGAACAACTGTGTCGTTTGTTCTGCTGTTACCTGCTTAGGTACAAGGCAGCATCAAAATACACATTTTCTAAAACGATCAACCACCACAACATAAAGATAATTATGACCTTCTACATAAACCACTAACAAAAATCCATGGAAATACTCTTTCCTAAGGTCGAGAAGGAACTGGAAGTGAGTGTACAAACCCAACTTTGATTACTTGGTTTACTTGTAACACACAACAAACATCCCCTAACATATCGTGAAACAATTTCGTTCATCTTAGGTCAGTAGCAATATCTTTGCAAATTTGCTGCCTTGCCTTACAATTAAATGAGACTACAGCAATAAGAGAAGAAATGCCTCTTTATGATGTTGATTCTTTTCCTGTGGAATACAATAACTTGCCAAGATGATACAAGAGATTATTATAAAAAATGATAATCCAATTCTTCAAATGATGGTTAGAGTGGCATAAAGTTCCATACACTTCCTTAAATTCAGCATCTAAAGCATATTGTTCCACATAACTTTCTAGGCCTATTATTAGTGACTTCGTTATTCTTATGCATAATCCTACCATGCATGAGATCTATGTCGAACAATATGATTTAGATGCTGAATTTAAGGAATTGTATGAAACTTTATGCCACTCTAAACATGTTGAAGAAAACCCATCCATCCTAAGTGCCTAGCTTGTTGTAGTTTTCTTGGATCAAGGATTGTAAATACTGTGTGCTAAGTTGATAGATCCGTAGGAATGGCCAGTTTCTTTTTCAAACAAATAATGCTTCCATTTCCTTTAACACTTTTGAACCAATGCATATAATTCTTATCATAAGTAGGATAATTAATCACGGCACCATTAAACGCCTCAGAATGAAAAAAAATTGGTTTCTACTCATACCAAGGTAATCATTCCTCGCATAATTACTTGCATCCGCCCTGGATTTGAAAAGGTTGTCTTAAATTTGAAGTGCAAGAACTGGCGTTGAACTGATCTTTCTTTCAAAGTATCAAGCTCCAATGTTACTTGTCTCTATTGGAAACCTTGTTTGACACTTGTCAAAGCATGTAGTGGAGTCAAATGGAAGAAGTTAGCGATAAACTTTTCCCAAAGAGATTAATGGCTCCCTAAAACTTCTTACTCCTCTGTCACATTGCTGGTCTAGACCATTCCAAAAATAACTTTTTAATCCCTTTGAAGGATCAATTTCTTAATTCACCTCCACCAAATAATATGACCTAGAGTAGGATATGTTTAAGTTTTTCCAAATTCATACTTGGACAACTTCAAAACAATCGCTCTTTTCCAAAACATCCAAAACTCCTTTTACATGTTCATTATGCTCTTCACGATTTACTGAAAATCAAAATATCATCTAAGTAGGATAAAATAACAAAATTATCCAGAAAAGGCTCCTCAAGACATCATTCATAACTCGTACGAGTAGTAGGTACTGTAAAGTCCAAAAGGCATTACCATCCATTCAAACAAACCTTGCTTTAGTCTTAAAAGTTGTCTTCCATGTGGCACCCTCAAGAATCCCCGATCTGATGATGTTAACCACTCCTTAAATCTAGCTTTGTGAAATATTTTGCATCTTTAATTGATCAAGTAAATCATCAATTGTGGAAGAGGATAACGACTTTTAATCAAGTATTTTGTTCAAAGCCCTGAAATCGAATATTGTTACTCCTAATGCTCCATCCTTTCTGGAAACCAAATATAGATCCACATGGCAAGAACTTGGCACAATTACCCCTTTGTCTAACAACCCTGAATTTGTTTTTGACCAACATTTCCAAGCAATTGACATCTCTACATACCAAATATTAGATGGACAATCTTGTTGCAACTGAACTTCATGTTGGATTCCCCTTTTCAAAGGTAACCCCTTAGGTTCTTTAAACACATCGTCATACTCAATTAACAACTCTCAGCCAGATTTGATTTTAACTTAGTATCACAACCTTGAAAAAGCTTCTCGCTCTCAACATCATTTTTAGGTTTGATCATTAAGAGAGAACAAAAAGTTTCTACTGCATTAACTAACCGGTCTATTCTGGGTTCTGCATTAATGACTCAAATTCATCTCTTAGTGTGAACTCTGGACAAATATACTCAACCTCGTATCTTTAAAACAAATGATACTTTCTCCTGACGATAGAATATAACTTTCCTATCGTATAAATAATAAGGACTTCCCAAAAACAATGCCATATATCCAACGGAATCACATCCAACTCCTATACTCTTACTCAACAAAATTGGTAGTTACAGAGAACCTAAGTTTACACTTCCTGGTTACTTGTAACTTAGGCATTATCAACATATCCAACTAAGAGGGTATGGTTTAGGATGTGGACTAGTTTCCCACTTAAGTTTCTTTACAGTAAATTTCTTCTGAAATAAGATTTGCTTGTGCCCTCGAATCAAACAATGTATCAATCTTTGTATGTTTTGAAATAACCCTTATATGAAAAAGTTCAATTTTATTTTCTCCTATTGAGTTACATTTTAATTAAAAATTACTTTAAGAGCTAGTACTTGCAACAGAATTATTACCTTTATAACCCATCACCGGTGATCTCGGGCCTCAATGTAATCTGAACCCAAATTTTGTACAACAGTCGCAACCGTCTCGACTTCCCTTTGTTGTTGTTAAGCAAACTTCTTTTGCCCAAGCTCTGTGGATGAAGCCTAACAAAGTGGCTTCTTTACTCATGGCCAACTCTTTGAAATAGTGTTTTACATGCTCGGAACTTTTCTCCCTCCTTCATAGCAGCATTCTTCCCGCCATTGCCTTTGAATTTCTCTTCCCTTTGTCCTGGTTGTGCTGTCTCTTGAAACCTTCTATGAGTATCATTGCCCTTTCCCCTGCTTCCAAAATGAGTAGCCATATGGCACAAATTTCATTTAGATTCGTGGGATTAAACATATATAGTATGCCTCAAATAAATATGCAAAGAACCAATATATTTGAGTAATGTTTCTTGTGAAGACAAATCAACTCCCCAAAACCAAAGCTCGGTTCCCTAAACTCCTGAGTAAACCTTGTACATTATGTCCTTTGCTTGTCTAAAATTATGCCATTCCATGGTTGCCTTTGTTTATAAGCCAATGGATAAAATTATTTTTAATTATATTATGAAATCATTCCAAGAAAGCAAAATTTTCCATTCTTTTCATTCTTCATGTGTCTTAGATTCCCACCCAAATAAGTGTTGAGCCATCTTAACTTAACAATGAAGCTAATTGAATTTTAGGTTTCATCATCTTGAATATTTTGTATTCTAGAATAGACTTCAATTTGACGATCCAGTTATCTAACTTTTCGCTAACTTCCATTATAAAGTGGCAACTCAAAATTTATGGTATCGTTTTTAAATACCGAAGGGAATTTGTGAAGGAGTTTTTACCATGCCCATTGGGAAGATGTTCGAACTGGTAGAAGAAGAAGAAGAAGATGACATGGAGGAGGAGAGGGTGGTGTGGAGAGAGCACCATCTCCATTTCGCCTCCTCGAGTCTTGTCACCATCGCCTCCCCCTATGTATCATTGAAGGGTTTGAGCCTTCACCCTATGACATCATGGTCTGTTCCATTATGACTTCATCATATCTCCTTATATGTATGATAGTCTACTTGAAGTCTTCTTCTTCATATGGAACACATTCATGATCCTCTGCATGAGCCATTCTTGGTGAACAACTTCTCCGCAACTTGCGGTGTGAATGAAACTCAGCTTCCTCCTCGTCGGATAAGAACTCATTCCACAAGTTGACCTTCTCCTTGTGAGTTTCAAGTAACCTTTGTGAGCATCAGAAATAAAATTTGGTAAACAATCAAGTCTCGAAACCAGCTGCTCTGATAAATACCAACTTGATCTTAAAATGAAGAAGACTTGAAAACTTGAATAATTATTGTAGGCGGAAATGTTACGTGTTTAAAGCAACAGGATCAATTCTCAACACATAAATTAAGGATTCGGCATGCGAAATACACATAGACATCAGTATAGACAATGAACATCAGCACATAAACACAGCAACTTGATAAAGGAGTTCACCCTCTCCAAGCTACATCTCCTCGTCCACTTCCAAATGGATCATTATTATTAAATTGCTCAAAGTGCTCAAAAACATTCTCATAATGCTCAAACTGACAAACCGACTGCTCCAATGGCTTCCCAGCGTCCCAAAACCCCTGTCTGGGCTCTTTCGGCACCTCAATCGGTCGAAAAATGAAGAAGTTAGGCCTCCTGGAAGTCTCCCTCTTCAACTTTGTTGTCTCTGGTTCTACAATTCGCACTCTCCCTTTGCAAACCTAGCTCACACGCTCATTTAAGCGTAAAAACTCAGTCCCGTACGCAACCGCGCACCGGTACAAACCGTAGGATGGTTAGGGGCGCGCCAGCCCTAACCGCCTCGGCTCTTGGGCACATGGCGCATAGGACCACGCTCAAAGCATAAAAGTGGTTAAGTCCGTTTGACAACCGTATAACTCTCGCGCACAAGAGACCACCGGTCATATGACAAATCCACGGGTTATATAAAATAACCCCGCGCATATTTAACCGTTGGTATATGGGGAAATACATGATATGTAATATAAATTACAATACAATTCGCGCGGATATGTTTTAATACATTCATATGACAATGCAATAGGACCACGGGTCGGGGCTTAGCCCTGGCCCGACCCCCCTCCGTTCAATACAATAAACAAGGTTAAATAAATATGCGTCGGTATACATAACAAGACACATGGTGCAACCCAACAGTTGGTTGGAGTTTGTTAAGACTATATGGTGTGGGAGGTCCAGGGGTCGAACCCCGTGACCTCCATTAGTTTTACATAGCAATTATAAACCAACCAACGAGGGACACATGGCACCCAAGCATTGGGCCACGTGCCCTCATACCATTCGCTGCCAACGAGACAGGTGTCAACACCCGATTCGCCAGCAACCATCCAACCAACAATTTCCATGTCATCACCGTACGGTCATACGGTCCTGCCACGTCACCGTACAGACTGTACGGACAGGTATAGTCAGCATCCCAAAATTTTGCCTGTTTGGCTTGGCGGACAGATCGCGATATCTCCTCCATACGGACTCTGTTTGCAAAAGTAAATATACCGTCGGAATCAGGAAGACGAGACGGACGCAATGGCACTATTTTTGTCACATTCTGAGCACTTTGAAAATTGAGCAAAATTTGATCCCCTGATCAGGGGTATATTAGGAATTCAAATTATTAAGATCATACCTTGAGGTTGACATTTCTTGCATCAATTTGTATCATCAAAATTACTTAATGAAGATGTTAATGTGTTGAAGCTCCATTTGATTTAATTTTGTAGTTGTTTCAGTGGTGAGATGCCTATTGGGAGGGCCCACCAATCTAACTATCATTTCCATGTATCATTAGCTTAGATATGTAAGTGTATTTTGTAAATATCCTATGTTTTTTTTCACATATGTTCTCGTTTAGTTTATGTAATTAATTTTCTGAATGCGTATGCTCTAATCATGTTCATTGTAACAACTTGTTAACAAATTTCATTGGAATTGGAATTATCCTCTCAACACATTCCTACAACCATTCCAATTTAATCATTTGAACACATAAGAAGTTTAACTTTCTTTTCGTGCAAATTCATTTTGTGAACAACATCTTTGTCTTTTTAGTATGATTAGATAATGACTCAAGCATGACTTGAACAATTACAATGCAATTTTTCCTTATAATTACATTATCTCTTCACCCATAATTTGGCATACTTTTGCTAATATTCAAGTACAGGGTTGTACCATTCAAGATTCCAGACTAAAGTATTATAGAGTTTGAGATTGCTAATACAAGTGTGAGTGTGCAGATCAATCTTTGTCATGGTTTTCTTTCTTTGTTAGTTTGTAAATTGAATCTATTTTGTTACAGGAAGCTTAGATATCACTAGAGTTAAACAATATTGTTGAGTTATATTTTTTTCAATGAACATTGAATAAACATTAACAAAATATTTGCAAATTGATCTTGCTAAACTCTGTATTCTTAACTCTGTGAGTTTTGTAGAAAAGTGTAAGATTAGTTTTGATATTGTTTTACATGGATTGTTTTCATTAGACAAAGTCTCATTGAAGGTAGGAACAGAATTTCTTTTTGACACTTAGGTGTTAAGCTTAAGTGAATAATTGTGATCCTTTATCCAATAAGCAAACCTCTCGTTCTGCTACCCAATACACATAGATTGCTTCATTTTATTTGCAACAGAATAGTTCCATTTGATCAAAGTGTGAATAGATAATAATTTTCCTTTACATGCCCAGTCTGATTTTGCAATCATAAGAATAGTTTCACTTGAAGGTGGGAACAATATTACATGATGCTCAAGACTTGCTCGAATAAAAGATTGCATCTTATACCAGTAGGGTATTTTCTTGTTTTGTTTCCCAAAGGACAAGTTTTTTTAGATTTGTTAGTGTAGTTTCTTGTCATTTTCTAGTGTAGTTTCATGTTATTTTCCATAGATTAGATAATCATGTTGGTCCTAGTCCCTACACATACAATGTTTTCACCTCTAAGCTTAATTTGCTCAACATTTTTGGCGTCGTTGTCAGGGAGGTGCCACAAGGGATTAGAGCATGGTTAGGTTATTTTCACAAGTTTTTGTTTTGTAGCTACAATTACAACTTGGAGGAGGAGAAGCTTGTAACATGCAAAGGCTCCCTTGCTTCGGAAATTTTGAAGGGGTTTTATCCCGACACATTCACTTTGGTGAGTTTCTCTGAAACCTCGTTGTTTCCTTTTATTCAAGTGTGTTTTCTTTTGGTTTGATTCATGGAAAGGAAAAAGATAACACATGTCTATGGATAACTTGGTGACAGCAGGGTCTTAGTATCATGAGAGAATCCAAGTACATGATGAGTTTTGTTTTGAAATTTTTTCTTTTGGCCAAACTTTTGTATTCCTTTAAAGTTTTCTTTTGGAGCTATAATATCCCCTGTGTACTAATCCATTTATGACCAGGAGCTCCAGATCAGCCAAAAGAACAAACGATGCTCAATTTTCCACACACTAGAATTGTCACTAAGGATGAATCTGTAATCCAAGAAGTAGTGGAGGAACAAAGGATCCATGAAAATACTCCACATGAAGAGGATATATAAGTTTATTATGGAAGTCCTTATCAGCATTTGGAAGACATCCAAGAACCATGGACTACAATTGATGAAGAGCATTACTTAGAGCCAGATATTGAATATATTTCGGCATGCCTATCACAAGATCCCTTGTATGTTCTAGAGTGTGATGATGATCCTTTCAAATAACTTCATGGCATGACAATCAAAGAGGACTAGGGAGACAAAGACTACATTGAGACTTGGTTCTAAACAGTCATTAGGCCACGACATTCCTCAATTATCCAACACTTCCTAACACCATCTCCATTAAAGCAAACAACCTCTCATATATTGGTACTCATCAAGGTATACTTTTCAAATTTGGATATGAGTTTAACGAAGATCATGTTGCATAAATGGATGTATTATAAATACTCATACACTTGAGAAAATGTTTTCTTTTTCAAGTAAAGTAGGATAGTGTAAATAAATGGTTAAAATAGTAAAGAGAAAAATAATTCCAATTGTGAAAACCACTTTACTGGCGCAGCTGGACATGAGTTTTGCTTGAAAACCAGGCAATTAGCAGGCAAAACTCTCAATAAACTTTTGGGAGTTAATGTTGGTTCAATTTTTATGGTTCTTCAAATCAATTTTGTTTTATGCTTGTTGGAATACTAAGAGGGGGGTGTGAATCAGTATGAGCACTTTATTATCACTTTTAACCAAAATATGTAATCATTAACATCATCATCAGTATAACATAAATATATCATGAGCATTATAAGTCAACAGATCATAATAGACTTTACGTGGAAACCCAAATGGAAGAAAACCATGAAATGTTTTTCTTATATATCAAAAGAACACATTCATTGGAAGAACCAACTTCCCAATTCTCTAGTTACAACTAGAAGGAGGATATGACCCTCTATTTACAAGCTCCAACCTAAATGAAGCTACAACTCCCTAAATTCTATGGCTCCAACCAGAAGGAGGCTACAACCCCCTGATTCTCAGGCTCCAACCTAAAGGAAGATCCAACTCCTTGTGTTCTCCGGCACCAAATGGAAGGAGGGTACAACCCCCTTTCCTTGCCCCATCCTATCACCCTGAAATATAAATGTAGAGCAAATATCACTACCATAATCACTGCCACTGTCACTCTCACTGTGACTATCATTGTCACTGCTACATCAGCCTGTAACCTGTCACATCAACCTATCTCTGTATCCAACCTGTCAATGTCACTATACCATCAACCTGTAATTGTCATTATACCATCAACCTGTAACATGTACCATCAACCTGTGCTATACCAAAACCTGTACCATATCATCCATAAATTGTGTACCAACATATGCATCAAAGTATAAACCATACCATAATCAAATCATGTACCATGTACCATCAATGACATACCAAGAAAGTGATTCAAGCCAATATCCCCAAGATGTGCCTCTAATAAAGAACCATAATATCCATAAACCAAATACCAAGAATATGTCTCAAGCATATATCACCTCAACCATAACAACCCTATGCCCAAGAGACCTCCAAGATATGCCTTAATCATATTCCATACCATACATGAATCAAGCCTCAAACAAATACATAGAAAACATACCTTTACTCATGAAACATGTAGCATACCATCTCAGAATATATCACAAACCTAGTGTACCTTCAAACCTTGTTGTAGCCTGAACCTACTTTTCCTCCTCAGCTTTGTCTTTTCCTGGAGGGACCACGGCCTGTTATCTAGTGGGGCCTTGTGTGACGAGCCCTATGCAACCCGCGGGGAAGCCTCGCAGGAAACTAGTAGTATGAACTGTGGGGGTAAACTAAACCAGGGTTTACTTAGAAAAAATTTATCTCCTCTGCAACCCTGAAACTACCGCACTTCTCACTTGTCACTACCTCATATTTCGTCGTCGAAAAACTTTCCAATAGATCACTAGTTCACTAGAATATGTTCAAGAGAAAGAGTGATTGAATGTGCTTATGAATGAATCCTTGAGGTGTATTTATACTTTTGTTGGGTAACATATTTCCTTAATATTAGGGGATTTTAGAATTTATTGATACGACCACTTTACCCTTTCATTAAAAACTTGTAACCAACTAGGGGATTCTTGACCATTCTTTGGGGCTTCTAACTTCACAAGGCCATAACTCCTCAACCATGAGGAACTATGTGGCGTACCACGTATCATCGGAAACGCAATGACAAGGACTATAAATCCATGAATGAGTTGCATGCATTTACACTGTCCTTCATGACCATTTTCCTTGATCAACTATGGGTTCCATAACCATACCTTTGGGGCTACCACACTTCTTCAAGGGTTGACATCAATGACAACCAATATTTCAACAATGCTCATGTCAGATGATGTGGGATTCCTTAAGTCCCACCTTCCAACAAATCTCATCACATCGACTCCAGCACATCATCTGGGATTGAGATTAGATATGTTTATAAGTACCTTGAGGCTTGCATGCCTTAATGGAAGGTTCTCCCTCTATCAGCAAGGGAATACATCAATGTCCCTTGACTGATGGATTCTATAGGTGTTCAACTCCAACACATCCATTCACACCAAGTGGAATCTACATTTGTACCTTGATTCCCATTGACATTAATGGAGGGTCATCTCGCATTGGATAACGATTTACATTATTGATCAGTAATCCAATGATTTCATTCTATGTTCAGCTCCAAGTAAATTTATTCACATAGAATAAATTGTACAAAATGTGGGGATATGGTTGAAGACTATTTGATTTTATGGTATCAACAGTAAGCTTGCAGTGGTTTCCTTCATTGTTATAAAGTTCCCAGTCAACATGTTTAGTTCATAATTAGTTTATAGTTATTTTTTGTTATCACCAACTCTCAACCTTGATAAAACCTTCAACCAATCTGCATTTCAGCCTGCATTATACAACAGAATTCAAAGCAAGGCATGGTTATTTCAAAAAAGGGAGTTCATCATTCAGTTCACTTTGTATCCTTGAGAACTTATAGTGCTTCAAAGTTAATGGTCTTGCAAACTTCCAGCCTTCTAATTGTAGTTGTAATGTCCATCCTTCCAACAATAGCATCAACATTCATATTTTTGGTCATTTTCATTTGATCGTCATATGTGTTTGAAAACCAAAATTTTAGAGCTCCACTTGTAATTTTTCAACACATTGAATTTTACATGATCATATATAAAGTTTAAAGTTTCATCCCCCTCTTCTTCTGAAAGTGTGTTGGAATCCCAAAGACAACAATTTGCAGGTGATGAACCTTAGTGGACACCAATAGAAGTTTCAGCAACCATATTTTCACACCTAAAGGCAATCTTGTAACCATTGTTTCTAGAAGATTGAACGATCGATAGCATGCCTTATCCAAACTTCCTTACAAATTCAGGTTTATTCAATGACAATGGTTTAAAAATAAGGGTCTAGAGCTGCCCAAGCAACTCTGATCTCTTCTCCATCACTCTACGGGTCTACATCAACAGTATCATCCTTCCCTTGTGCAAATACTACCAAAATTTTGATGTATCACCACTTGATAGACCAATCCATATGAATATATATATATATATATCCAAAAGTCTAACTAACTCCCTTAAAATGAGGGCGACATAGTCAACTTTGATCACCTTCGACGCACCTAGAGCTCCATCTTTTCTGCCTTTACCTGCGCACCAGTCGACCGAGTCAGGACCACCTTTAGTCGACCTGACCGACCCCCTTGATAAATCGTTTAAGGCAAGGGATCAGAAGGAATTATTATCGCTTAGCGCTTGTGCTAAGGAGTGAAACAGCTTGACCATAGGGAAAGGACCTCTCAAGATAGAAGAACAGAGGTTACTTTGTACTCTCTACGGATGCATGAATAGGCGAATTCTAGCTCTTCCAGAGTGGTATCTCACTGGTGGCTCAGGCCCCCCCGAGAGGGAGCCTTCTTCGCCTTCCACCTAAGCTGCGCAAGAAGAACCCAAAGACAATCCCAGGGAACAATAAAGCTTCATAGGGTCTTTCTGTCCAGATGCAGGTAGTCTGCATCTTCACAGACATGTCTATTTCACCGAGTCTCTCTCTGAGACAGTGCCCAGATCGTTATGCCTT
>SNQJ01S0006414.1:99132-120345 GCA_010110895.2 Picea sitchensis
TGGCTCAGGCCCCCCCGAGAGGGAGCCTTCTTCGCCTTCCACCTAAGCTGCGCAAGAAGAACCCAAAGACAATCCCAGGGAACAATAAAGCTTCATAGGGTCTTTCTGTCCAGGTGCAGGTAGTCTACATCTTCACAGACATGTCTATTTCACCGAGTCTCTCTCCGAGACATTGCCCAGATCATTACGCCTTTCGTGCGGGTTGGAACTTACCCGACAAGGAATTTCGCTACCTTAGGACCGTTATAGTTATGGCCGTCGTTTACCAGGGCTTCGGTCGCTGGCTTCCCCGTCATCAGGTCACCAACTTCCTTAACCTTCCGTCACTGGGCAGGCGTCAGCCCCCATACATGGTCTTATGACTTTGCGGAGACCTGTGTTTTTGGTAAACAGTCGCCCGGGCCTGGTCACTGCGACCTCCTGAGGAGGCACCCCTTCTCCTTAGTCTCAACACCAGCAATGCCATCATTTTATCATCTATTCTACATCATCATTTGGCGATTCGGTTGGTTTAGAAACAAAGCATTAAGTGGTACAAAAAATGTATTAAGATTCCTTTTCTCCTTCATTCTAGCATACGACATGAGGTAAACTTGAGGTAATAAAACCGTTTTTTATTGTTTTGGTTTATTAAAAACTTGGGAAACTTAATTTTTATTTACTTATGATTTCATTCATATGACGTATATTCCACTTACATGTAATCTACTCATATTCCATTTACTCATCCTAAAACCTAGCCATATTCTCTATCCTTACCCATTTTATTTGTTGCATATGATCTTGTAACTATTGTGTTCCATGATTAACCCATGATTGTTGTTCTCTCTTCATGCATGATCATTACTTGGAATGACCAATTCTTGTATTCATCACCCATTCCATCGATCCCCACTTGTTTCGAATCAACTATAAGGATTCGAAACAAGTCTAAACTTGTTCATACTCTTTCCCTAAATCCTCGAAGCCTTGGTTTTATTGGCAGTGTGAATTGGTTAAAGAGAGTATTGTGCATACTCTTCCACATTAAAGGTTGTGATGATATGGGGAAGCTCGGCATTGTGAGGACCGAGCCATGGTATTTAAAAGAGCTCAAACCTTATCTGGAGTATAATTTTAGTAAGCATATCCTCAAATCTGCATGTTGGCTGGCATTTTGGGAAAACTCCAAGGGTTCAACACCTTTGTAACTAGAACATTTGCACATGGTTCGATGGTCATGTCACTCGCATGGGAAATTTGGTGATTGTAGTATCCGAAGAATAATTACCTCGGGTCATTGAACTGCCTCAAACATGGGAAAGGAAATTTAAACAGTCTCAATGATTTTATCTGTTGTTTCACATGATAAAGATGGCATCGAGCAATGGCCTTGGGTGATCATTGTTCTTTTTAGAACCAACAATATTGATTTGATGGCACATTTGAATTATTTTTCTTCAATCTACCATAATGTCTTTGAACTCTAGTCTAGTGCACCTTCAATCACCTATTCCAGTTCCTAATAGATTTTATGGTGGAGTGCCTAGTATGTACAAAATAGAAATGGGACTTAGGAAGATATTTGTGCAGACAAACATAGGGAGTGTTTTGGGCATAGAAGTAGACCAAGATGATAGAGTATAAAAAATCAAGAAGAAACTTTGGCTTTTTCTATGTCTGTTAATTGAGAAGAGTGCCCCCATGTTTGGAGATATGGAACCTTTTTGAGAGACGATGATGGTGAATATACGCTCCATAATGAATGACCATCATCTGAGCTTCACTAGTAATTTATTCATGTTGTATCTAATAAGTGATTGGGGTCTAAGACAACAATGTGAAAAAGTACCCATCTCCAACTGAATTGTTAGATTTGTGGCCACTTCTTGTGTTTGCATTTCCTTCATACGAAGCACTATATCAATAGTCCTATACAAACTCGGGGATTTATAGTGCTCTATAACTCAAATGATAATGTTTTAGTTGCAGTATCTACTAATAGAACTATTTGGGATACTAGTGTTTCATTAGGTTTGAAACAAGATGAATCATGTATTTAATATGAATAGATTGGGACAGTAAGGGTTTCCAAATGAGGAAGCATGCAAGGGAATGGTTATGGGAAAATGTTACTTTTGTGACTATATCTACATTTGAAGATTTGTAAACTATTATGTGTAGGGGGATAGAAAGGCGACTTAGATGAATTCTCAAGATCACACTCAATACTTTCTATAGAGATCATAAACCTTCAAACTCAGGTTCAAGTCAAGGAAAAACTAATCTTTGTCGATTTGAGAGGGTGAAGAAATCAGAATCAACAAGAAAACAATTGAAAGAAGCTCAAAATAACATCCTTGAGAGAGGTTATTAGTGTATTGATTTCTACAAAAGTCACAAGCTCATGATGGTCATGAGTGATTCCCTTATTGACAATGCTAAGACTCATATATATATATATATATATATATATATATATATATCCCCGATAGAATTTAATTTAGATTGAGACCCATGATTCCCTTTTATATGATACTCGACTTGGCTCAATTGTAATTTTACAAAGGGAAAATATTACATTGCAAGTCACAATATTGCCAGGGTTATTGCCTTTGCATATAGCTAATCAAGATTGGATAAGGCATCTGAAGAGCTTCCACACATAAAGGGAATATGGTCTTCAACTCTTGACAGTTTTGATACTTTTTAGTGATGAGATTCAGAAATGAGACTCGTATACTTGCACAGGAACATAAGTACATGGATTTGTCTTTATGCTAACTCCTTATTCTATCCAGATTGTTTGTGTAACATCAGGCCCTATGAGGAACAATTGTAAACATGGTAATGATTTTAGGAATTGATTTATCCTTAGTAGTTTTGGAGTCACATAGATGAAAGCAGAAAGTGATCATCTATAGGAAGAAACTGAAATATTGATAGAAAAACATGCAAAGAAGTGGTCACAATCCATAACAAGGCCTTGGGAAGACACTCAGCAAAAGAGGAGGAGATCCAATGTGAGTGTATCGATAGGTAAACGATGCAGCTAGGGTATTCATCAAGTTTTGATATCAGCAACACATATATTAATATTAAATCCTAAGGTTTCACATAGCCAACATTTAGGTTTCACATAAGCCGACATAGACTAAACTTGACCCCGAGATTTACTATCTTCTCCCCTAGACTATTAAAATTAAAAACTTAATAACTAAAACTAACCTAATTAATACCAACAAACATCATTAAAAAAATTATGATTTCTTACCTTAATCTCCTATAGAATTTGTTACCACTAATTTGAACCTAAAACTAGCATAAAACATTAATAATATTATTAATATTAATTGGATTATCAAATTAAATAATAAAAAAATCACCTTACCTTCATCTTTCCTCTTACCTCTCCTCATTACTTACCATTTAATATATTAATAAACAAAAATTTCATTAAATGCTTATTATTAAAAAAATCATTAAATCTTAGGGTTTCACATAGCTCACTTTAAGTTTCCTCCACTCCACTTTATTATTTATTAGGGTTCTTCTCTTGTAATTTTCTTCAGGATTTTATGTCCTGAAGATGGATCTTGTTGTGGATCCGAAATGTCGACAAGCAATTGAGAATACTGTGGTTCTTTCGATAATTTTTGAAAAACAAAACTCTCACCACATAAATCTAAATTATCAACACATATTTTTTGCGGGAGGACATGCAAAATATTAGGCGTGGGGGAGATGTTTGGTCTCCAAATCGACGCCATTTCCACTTCCAGTAAACCCCTTCTTAACCCATCAAAACCACTCTTTTTGCCATAATCATCATCATTTTTGTCATCAAGGTCATTCAAAGGCTCATAAAGTAATATTATTGGTTTATTAATGTTTTCCCATTGTTTTTGATAAATTAGGAGGATTAAAGAATGTTTTTGTTACTAATGATGGTTTTCCTGTAACCCACATAGAGTTTCGATAACCCGCGTTGGTGTTTGTTATGGTTCCAAGGTTCTATAAGGAAATCATAGGCTAGGGTTTTGTAACTAAGGCATTTTACATGCACTAGTGTTATTCAGCTCACACCCAGATCGCATGTGTGGACCCCTAGCTCATGATAATCAGTTCAGCCCAAAATTAGCAACAATTTCACACAGTCAAATTCGGGCATCAATTTTGAGGCAATGGAAGCGAATCTTGAAAATACAAGATATGGGTTTTTTTCAGAAAGGTCCAAATTGGTAACCAAGTAAATGTTTTTCCAAAATCCAAAATAGTTTGGGAGATATCAAGGTTTTTCTAATCTGGGTTTGACCATATTTTTTGTTATGGTCGATTTTCCCAAAAATTGTAAATTTGTTTGAATGAATTCTGAGTTTGGGGATTTAGTTCTTAAATTTTATGTATAAATGAATCTCCATAGAGAAAGAGGAGGGGGTATATTAGGAATTCATATTATTAAGATCATACCTTGAGGCTGACATTTCTTGCATCAATTTGTATCCTCAAAATTGCTTAATCAAGATGTTTTTGTGTTGAAGATCCATTAGTGGTTCCATTTGATTTAATTTTGTAGTCGTTTCAGCAGTCAGATGCCTATTGGGAGGGCCTAAATGATGAAATTCATGCCCATGTCCTAATGGCTCTCCCATAGACTTGGTTGGAAGCTCTTAAATGAGCCAAGGAAGCACAACATATTGTCTCCTCCCAAACCAGAAAACCCTCCTTTCTTCCTCGCCCTAAACCCACCAATCCTACCCCTCCTACCAATACCCTCAAGATCTAAAAATTAACCAGGGCAGAAATGGCTGAATGCCAACTCAAGGGTCTTTGTTATAACTGTGATGAAAAATATTTTCCAAGGCACAAGTGTAAGGAACATAAGCTTTGTATGGCCATGTTTGAGGATGTTTCTAAAGAAGAGACAGGTGTTTCCCATGTGGAAGAGCTACCCCCACCAGCTGATATTACTCCACCCTTTGATCCACTAGAAGTTGAACCGGTGATTTCACTGAATGCCCTCACTCCCTTCTCTGCTCCCTAAACCCTCAAGTTAATTGGTTACATAAAGCATCGGAAATTCATCATCCTCATTGATCATGGAAGCACCCATAATTGTATTCATCATCGCATTTCCCAAGAAATCAATTGTTATATCCATGCAGTGAATAATTTTCAAATCATGATTGCCAATGTTGGTTCCATGAAATGTGGGGTACGTTGTGAAAATCTGTGCCTCCAAATTGTTCAGTACCACTTGAAATCTCATATTTTTTCTATTGACATGGGTAGTTGTGACATTGTGATAGGTGTGGAATGGTTACACACTCTTGGCCCCATTCTCATGGATTTTAAGGAATTAACCATGCAATTCCAATATGAGGTATGACAGATAAGTTCCAAGGAATCATAGCAGGCTCTCTTGAGATCATCCGTTGCCATTGAATGGAAAATCTCCTAAAAAAATATCATTATGGCATTATTTCCCAACTCCATTCCATTCAAGTTGTGGAGACACCCTATGTACATCCCATCCTCCAATCTATACTCTCCCGACACCAAGTGATTTTTACCACTCCCCATGGACTTCCCCCTTCTCGTGGCATCCATAATCATTCCATTCCTCTTGTATTGGGAAGTATTCCTCCCAATATTCACCCTTATTATCATTCCTTTTCCCAGAAGAATGAAATTGAGAAAATTGTTCAAGCATTGCTCGAAGTAGATGTTATCCATCCTAGTATCAACCCCTATTCTTCTCCCATGGTAATGGTACTCAATAAAGAAGGCACTTGGCACATGTGTCTCGATTTCCATGCCCTCAACAAACTCACAATCAAAGACAAATTTCACATTCTTATCATTGATGACCTCTTGGATGAATTGAGAAGTGCTCGGTAATTTACCAAAATTGATCTTCGTTTTGGCTACCACTAGATATGTATCACAGAGGAAGGCATTCCCAAGACTACATTTAGAACTCACGAGGGTCACTGTGAGTTCTTGATCATGCCCTTTGGACTGTGTAATGCCCCCTCCACTTTTCAAAGTCTCATGAATCATGTCTTTCGTCCTTTCCTCCATCATTTTGTTTTAGTTTTCTTTGATGATATTATCATCTATAGTAAAACTTGGCAATCCCATCTCCCCCATGTGGATCAAGTTCTACATATACTCTCTCAGCACAAATTTTTCCTCAAACAATCTAAATATTCTTTTGGAGCCTCGAAAGTGGAGTACCCGGGTCATATTGTTGGAAAGGATGGTGTACAGGTGGATCCTAAGAAAATTGAAGCTATGCGGGATTGCCCTTGCCCTAAACTCTTAATATCTTACGTGTTTTTTTGGTTTAATGGGATATTACCACAAGTTTTTTAAGAATTATGGAAAAATCGTAGCACCTCTCACTGCTCTCCTTAAAAGGAAAGATTTGGCTTGGACTCCAGTAGCAGATCAATCCTTCCACGCCTTGAAAGAGCCTATGTGCATGACTCTTTTCCTGACACGACATAAGTACACCAAGACCTTTTTCTTGGAATGTGATGCTTCATGGAAAGGAATTGGGGTGATCCTCGTGCAAGATGGCCAACCTTTGGCTTTCACTAGAAAACAACTTTCAAAGAGACATATGGGCCAATCAACCTATGAAAATGAAATGTTGGTTATTCTACATGCATTGGATCTCTGGTGTCCTTATCTATTGGTGAAATACTTCGAAATTAAATTGATCATCACAGCCTCAAGTATTTTCTAGAACAACAAATTTCATCCCTAGAACAACAAAAATGGGTGACCAAGCTATTTGGATATGATTATGAGATCATTTACAAGAAGGGAAAAGAAAATATGGTTGTTGATGCTCTTTCCAGGAAGTATGAAGAAGAAGTGTCCCTCTTTTCCCTCTCCTTCATTGTACCAGAATAGCTTCAAGTTGTTCAATAGGAAAGGTTGCAAGACTCTAAAAATTTTCGCTTGATCCAACAATTGCAACACATATCTCAAGCTTCTCTAGGGTACTCTTGGCAGAATGAAGAGCTTCACTAGAAAGGGCATATGTATTTAAGCAAACAGTCGCACCTTAAATCCAAGGTGTTTTCTAAGCTTCATGCTTCACCCACAACTAAGCATTCAGGATTTAACAAAAACATATCAACTGGTCAAATGTTCTTTTTTCTAGGAAGGTATGAAACAGGACATCCACACCTTTGTGGTTGAATGTGATACCTATCAATGCAATAAAGGTGAAACTATTAAGGTTTCACGCACACTCCATCCACTCCCAATCCCACTTAATTTTTGGACAAATATTTCTATGGACTTCATTGTTAGCTTGCCTAAATCAAGCAATAAGACCATCATCATGGTGGTAGTAAATCGTCTATCCAAATATGTTCATTTATGTGCTCGTCAAAACCCATTTACTGCATCAAAAATGGCTCAAATATTTGTGGATAATATCTTCAAACTCCATGGCATACCTCATTCTATTATCTTCGATCGTGATCCAACTTTCACCAACAATTTTTGGCAAGAATTGTTCTCGCTCCAAGGAACCCACTTGCATCTCAACACTGCCTATCATCCACAAACTGATGGACAAACTAAAGTTGTCAATAAGTGTTTGGAAACATATTTGTGTTGTTTTTCATCCAACTAATAAAATCAGTGGGCTCATTGGTTACCCCTTGGTGAATGGTGGTACAACATATCTTAGCATATTTCCACTCACATGACCCCCTTTGAAGCGGTTTATAGGAAAAAACCACCATTAATTCTCTCATAAATGCCTAGTTTCTATAAGGGTCAAGAGGTTGATAGCACTCTTACAATCCACATGGTCATTCTCTGTACCCTCAAAGAAAATTTGGTTATGGCTCAAAATCGCATGAAGCAACAAGCAGATCAGGGATGTTCAGAATGCCAATTTGTTGAAGGGGACCATGAATTTCTTTGTCTTCAATATTATAAATAAAATTCACTCAAAGATGAACATGTCAGAAACTCACCCCCAAATTTTATGGTTCTTATACAATTCTTAAGCAAGTGGGGCCTATGGCCTACTAGTTGGCTCTTCCCAGTGACTCTAAGATCTATCTTATCTTTCATGTCTTTTTCTTAAAGAAAGTGATTGGAAATAAGTTCTAGACTCAAACCAATATCCCTAAGTTGGATGAAAAAGGATCCATTTAGTTGCAACCACAAGTCGTCTTGGACCAGTGAGAGTGTTTCCTTCATCAGCGCACCATCAAGGAAGTCTTAGTTCAGTGGAAGGATACACCCCCAGAAGATGCCACTTGGGAGTCAACTATCATTCTTCACCAATTTCCCCATATAAAGCCTTGAGGACAAGGTTGTTTTTCAAAGGGGAGGGTGTGTTAGGGACCCAACCCATCACATAGGTAGAATAATATGTTTTCTATGTAATTAAGGCCGCCATTAGTAACTAAGGCCTATATAATAATGTGAACAAGTGAATGTAAGAAGACTTAATAATCCTCTAGAATATTCTTTAGAAGATAGAATTAGTATAAATAGAAGTAGAAGGCATAGGAAAGTCTTGTCTTGAGAATTATTGTAGTAGCGTTTTTCTTTGTTGGAGGTTTCCCCCTCGAAGAGGCAAGTGGACTTGGATTTCTATCAATAAAGGTATCATTTTCGGTGTTGTGGTTCTCTATATTTTATTTTTCCAATGGTATTTGTTGTAATATTTATGTTTTTTTCTTATTATAATACATCTGGTACCTAACATAGTCCTAAGCGAGCAATAAATTCCCTTCCAGACTAGATCTTGGGAGTAAAATCCCAATATTTTAGAAATATTTCCTTATGTCCTTCCCACACATAACCCTATAATCGCATGAAGTACCTTGTTTAGAATGTCCCATCATTTCGCTACATAGAGGATCGTCATTCTAATTATGATCACCAGATAATCTCCCTACCATATCTTCAATCAACTTTAAAGTATCCTCCTCCAATGGGTGCAAACATGGTCAAGGGGGTATTGCCTAAGTTGATATGGATCCAGGTGGGAGGATCATTGGGCTAGCCTAGATTTGTTGGCCAGCCAGTGGATAGTCAAAGAAATCCACCTCCTCCACCTCGATCATCTGTAACCTAACTAAATCTTCTTGTTGTAGCTCTCCCCTTAACAATTCAACATATGACGAAACATAGCTCTAAAAATAATGGTATATAACAAATCACAAATAAGGTTTGATAATGTCCTCAAATATAAACCTAAATTCACCATCGTAAATTGTAGTTGAAACATACAAATTCAATTATAATTATTATAATTATAACAATTATGATTGTTATTAAATTATAATAATTGTGATTGTGATTAAATTTTAATAATTATGATTGTTATTAAATTTTAATAATTATAATTATTATAGTCAATATTAAAAATTAGAAATTCCTATAATTATTAATAATTATAATTGAAAAATTATTATTATTATTATTATTATTGAAAATTAATAATTTTTATAATAATATTAACCCATATGACCTATATTCACTAAACCCTATCACCATCCCCTAACACCTATAACCCCTTATTGATTATTATTTTTACATGTGGTTCACGGCACCGAAGACAGGTACTCGCTACGTCCATGGAAAACCCCCCCGAAATCTGCAAGAGAACATGGGGAGGTCAAGCATTTTCGAAATATTGGGGGCTCAACAACAAGAGCATCATATAGACCCATTTAAGGGCATCACATGTCACTTACAACGAATTGAACCTGAGGGTAGCAATCATTCCTCCCAACCGCCCAAGCTACATCTAATGGACTATAACCCCTTATTGTTATAACCCACAACTCACATAAATCCTAACATATAACCCCTATCCCTATCACCTCTAACCCATAAAAATCTTATCCACTTATCCCTAACCATTATATGAGTTAACAAATAACCCAAATAATCCATAACATTTATAACTCCTACAATTCCTAACATCTACAAACCACAAGCCATGTTATCTCTAATCCTTAACCCTTAACCTTTATAAACCCTGGCCTTTCCCATCCTTTAATTTTTTTCCTCTAATCCTTTCTTCCTACAACCCCTAACCATTTGATGTTTAACTACTATAATCCCTAAGTCTTAACAATTATAACCCCTAATCCATATAATCCTCTTTATCCCTATCACACTTAATCCCATATCACCCCCAACCCACAACCCCTATAAACCTTAACTCATATGACCCTTGGCCAATATAAACCCTAAACCATAAAACCCATAATTTACTCCTCCTAAATCACAATCATAACAAACTATGTTCTCATTTCTCAATTTGCACTCCTATTCATCTTGCCAATGAACCCATCTAGTGATGGAGTTCACCATCATACACTAAGATTTAGCTACCTATTTTTTGCACCTATGAAGGCTATGTTGCACCTCATGCAAGTCACATAATACAAAGCATCTATGGGAATAATTACAATGTCCTATAATAATAGTGCCAAGTGGGCATACAAGTATTCAAGGATTTTCCCAAATTTGCTAGAGCTCTGCCATATCCCAACAACCTTGGTATATAATAGCTAGGTTCGAGTACGAAGGGAACCAAAAAAGCCACATCAAGAAGTGCCTGCTAGAGAGAAACCACAACTAAATAACCATAATTAAACCACATATAATCACATGCATGTGTAAAATTCCCTTGATAACTTCACATGTTGTAGAAGGGATGTAATAAAATAAGGTGTTCTTGTGAATTAATTTCCATCATTTCCAATGTACTTTGGTGGCATTAGAGTTTGGATATTCCCCATCATAAATGAAGGTATTATCGGAGGGGCATATTGAACGTCGACACCCCCATTAACCTTTACATAACCAAATTCTAAATGAACTCTTATGTTGACTTGAAGGTCCACCAGTGTACCATGTGCCCATAGCACCAAGTAATCAAAAACATTGTGAACCCTTAGCACTCTAAAATGATCCTTTGCATTAACCATGATAGGCATCGATTTTGTAATGGTAACCTTCTATACATAGGTCTAATGATAATGGAATGAATTCGTAATAGAAATAACCTTGATAATAAATGCATCACCAATTTATTACTTCATCTCTAGATAAACAAAAGGTGCTTAGTGTGTATAATAGAAATATGTTCATTTTGAGGTCCCTCTTGATGTTGTTCTTTTGGCATATTCCTAAAGTAACAACAATGGTTCAAAACACCACATTCAACAACATGAATCTAGTGGTTCATGTGGTGTTGAATTCCATAGCGCCCCTCCTAGTTAATTATAAATAATAATAATATGTATAACTTGCTCTAATCCTTGCATTCAATCAATATGTTCATTAATTATAATAACAACTATGAGACATTATATCTCCACAAAAGGACCAAGAATTATACACAGATCATCCCACATAAATATGTTTAAGGTGTTTTCATTACATAAATATTTGATCTCCATTGTTTTTATTTGATTGCTTCAACGCCTACATAATTAATATATATAAATATTTTCACCAAACTCAATCAACTATGATATTGCAACAAACACAGTCTACTATGATTATGATTAGTAATTTATTATTATTTATAATTTTATTAATCAATTTTTATTATTATTATTTATATTTTAAAAATTAATTATAATTAGTATCAGATATTAAATAATATTTAATAAAAATAATCATTAATTAAGTATAATATTTTTTATTAATCAAAAATTAATATTGATTAGTAATAAATTATTTTAAATCTCGTTTGATTTAATTGTATTCATTAATTTGATTTTTTTTAAATAATAAAGTATTATTAATTAAATCTTGTTATTTCTATTAATTAATTAAATCTTGTTATTTCTATTAATTAAAATGTTACTAATAAAAAACTTTTAGGCTCTCATAAAATAAACCGGATATGTGAAAGCATATTGAACACTAATAAGAAACACTACAAACAACTCTAGCATCATTGGTTTATGTCAATTTAAGGAGACTGCAGTTTGTCGAACTTGATGTGAAGAATCATCAAGCAACTATCAAGGAAATGTCGATGGATCCCAACAAGTTTTTGGAATATCTCCATAGAAAGACCAAAAATTATATGGATATCATCCCACAAAAGAAGGATGGAGACAATTAGGAAGGGAGCAAGAAAGAAGGGTGGAGAAGATGGAAAGTGGTAGTGGTGGGGATAAGAAGGATGGTGGAGAAAATAAAAAGGGAGGAGGGGATGATGATAAGAAGATCATTGATGAATCCAAAGGTGATGGTGAACATAAGAAGGGTGAAGGCAAGAAAAATAGGTCCTTATTCATAGATATTTCATTCAATATGTGTTTCCTTCTTAGTTGTTCAGTGATTAAAACCCAAATGCTTGCTAGATAATGTAACTCTCTTAAAGTACTATTAGAAAATATGTGTTTTGGGCATGATTGAATCTATGGGGAAATGGAAGGCTGAGATTTGAGAATATTTTAAAGGTCTTATCAAGCCCACCAAAATCAAATAAGTTGATAAAAAAGGATTATTTAGCATGAATATAGCCAAATTTGTATATCACAACACTATGTACTTAGCAGCAACATAAATGGTGGTTGTTTTTCTACTTTAGTGTAGTGTACTAGCCTAAACATTAAAGATAAGAAATTGGTTACAAGGAGGATGTATGCTTGCCTAATTTCTCAATTGCAATTTTGTTTCATGGAGTAGTAGCATGGCATATTTTCATAGAGTGATCCAACTAAGGATTGCAAACCACATATGATACAAAGCTTCCATAACAATCCCCAACTTGATTTCTACTTTGCAATACACAAAATGAAAGCAAGAGAAAACCTTTCTTGGATTGGCTTCTAAATCCCACAACTCCCCTCTCGGTAAACCAAAAACAAAACAAAACAAAACAAAAATATGTACCTTGCTCTAAACTTTACAACTAATCCATCCATTAATTAATTATAATAAAGACTACAAGCCAGTATATCTCCACAAAAACACGAGGAATTATATGGATATCCGTCCCACACAAGAAGGGTGGAGACAACTAGGAAGGGGACAAGAAAGAGGGGGAGAGAAGAAGGAAGGTGGTGATGGTGGGGATAATAAGAATGGTTGTAGGGAGAAGAAGCATGGTGGATAAAACAAAAACGGAGGAGGGGTTGATGATAAGAAGGGTGGTGATTAACCTAAAGGTGATGGTGAAGACATGAAGGGTGAATCAAAGAAAAATGAAGTCCATATTCGTAGATATGTCATCAAGTATGTCTTATCAAGGTATTATCAAGCCCAACCAAATAAATTAAGCTAATAGGGAAGGATTATTTACCGTGAATCTAGGATAGGTGGGGTATGACAAAACTAGGAACTTAGTAGCATCTTGAATGTTGGTTTTTCCTCTCAAGTGTAGTGTATTAGCCTGAAATTTGAAGAGAATAGATGGGTTTTAGGGAGTATGCATGCTTGGGGCCCAGGTAATGCAAGAAACACTTCACTTGGGGAGTATGGTTGCAAGATTGAAACTCAAAGGAATTGACAGGAGCATGCATAAGTGGTTTAATTCAATACAACACGCATAACCTTACCAATCCTTAATAAATAAATATATGTTTGCAACATGTTGCTCTATATTATTACCTTCATAGTTACCTTATGATTCTTCACGTCATGTTCTATCATTCCCTTCATAGTGACCTTATGATTCTTCACATCACATTCTATCATTCCCTTCATAGTGACCTTATGATTCTTCACGTCAGGTTTTGTACAATGCACTCTTGTCAAAGATAAATTGTAACTCCCAGGAAGAATGGCATCGAAACTATGTGAAAATATGACAACAATTTCATAAAATGTAGTTTTTTATTGAATACAATATTACAACATTATAACAATGCTAATATGATGTTATATATGTATGAATAAGAAGCTAACTTGATGGACCTTGATGCAAACACAACATATACACCACACAATATATTATAGATATGCATGGATGTTGTAATAACAATGCAGTTATGATGTACAATGACACAAACACGACGTAATAAAAGGTAACAAATGTTTTTATCATTGTACATATGGTGTGAACGAGATGTAAAAACAACATAAATGTGATACATAATACCATCAAAACTCAACGTGTGCCAATAAAACAAACTTGACCAAAGGAAAATGGGTTGTAGCAGTATAAATGGGTTGATATCTTTCGACCAACAATCTCAAAAAAAAAAACATATTTTGTATCATAAAATCAATGTTTCTTGGATATTGATCTAAAAATTTTGATATGGTAACATCCAAATCAAACCTACATCTTGAACCCAACTCTATGGCGCACCTTGTAGTATGTTGGCCATCTTTCATCTCAACCAAGAAAGTCTTGTGTAAGTTTTAAACCTTTGTAAGTTGAGCAAATGATATAGATTCTTAAGAAAAATAGAAAGTAAACAATGGCATGCACACAGTACACAGAGATTTACCCTAAAAAAACTTAACTAGGAAAACTATCTCGATTAAGAGCTACAACTCTCTCCACCTTGTTGTATTAAATCAACCATTCATCGTACAATATTTTAGGTATTATACAACTTCAATTAATCCTAATCATAATCCTAATCACTTAACCAAGATTAGATTACAATGGGTCAAAACTATTAGCTGAAAAGACACAAAACATATCACCTTCATTAAGGGGCCAACCCCTGAACCCATGCTAGGATGTGGATAAGTCTACCTACAAAGAATACAATACATATCCAACATTCTCCCACTTATTGAATACTTCACGAAAATGGGGTCAGGGTCAAGGAAATCATATAATCATCTACCAAGGGTAGTTATGCCCATTGATTCTCTACACAAAGAGTAGTTCTTAGCACTAAGAGACTTCATCAATGACTGCAACATTCTTCACAACATCAACGTTCTTTAAAAACACTTTGTTGTAGTGTTGCACGTCAATATCCTTTGTCTTAGCATGATAAGCAGAGTTCTTTGCCAAAAACACTGCACTTGAGATATCATGAGTTGATCCTCACTATTTTCTAAATAAAACCAATACATGAATACATTCTTTGTAACCATAAAATTGACTTACTTCCATGAGTGGCTACCATGTACTCAGCTTCTATAGTTCATAGTGCAACTATGACCTGCCTCTTTCTTAGCCAATTGATTACTCCATTAAATAGGTTAAAAATGTAATCACTTGTAGGTTAAATAGGTTATATATTTCTCTCTTGTTGACCACCATTTTAGTCAATAGAGAAAATCCAACAAAGTGTTGCCAACATGCTCTACATTTTAAACTATTTTATTAATAGATTTAAATCTCTAATCAAAATTTTCACTCCAAGCACCTTTATCCTCTACCCTAAACCTATAATTCTTAGTTGGCTTGAGGTCATCTTGGGTTCCACCACTTAGGGATATCTTTGAGTCTTATGAAAAATCTTAATTTGTGGATTGATTTTCTAGCAATGGATTAGTGCCAAAGTTGTGTTTGGATGTGTAAGATGGTACAAGTGATAAAGTGATAAAGGTTGGTGACCTGATCAATCAACTTGATTGATTGGAGAATTTTAGTAGAGTTCCCAAACATAAAGGGTGATATAGATCTCTACTCCTTTCATGCCATCTTTAAGCAACAACTAGACCCTTCCATGTGCAGTGATTTTTTTCAAGTCTGTTGGGAATGTGTTATATTCTTTGTATGGTTATCTCCACACGTTGTTCGTATGTGTTGGGTGCATAGAGGGGGGGTCGTGGATCCCTTAGTAAAAAAATGGGTTGTTTTTGGTTTGCTTTGTGTTTTTCAGCCCATTGTAATCTAATCTTGGTTAAGGGATTAGGGTTGTAATATAATTAGGGTTAACATATTATGTTTTTGGATGATTCAAAATACCTAAACTTGCATTATGCATAGTTCATTTAATACAATGAAGAATATAGGAGGCTTAACTCTACGTTTTGCTAGTTTTCCAAGTTAAGGGTTTTTAGGGTAAATCTCCATGTACTGTGTGTATGTCATTATTGTTCTTTTTGTTTTGCTTAAGAATTGGTATGCCTTGTTTCACTTCAAAAGTTTAAAACTTATAGAGTCATCTCCTAGGAAGGAAATGTGTCCATTATACTTTTCATATTCACAAAACTACTCCATGTAAGAAGTCATGTGAAAAGACACAACTAAGTTGATAAACCATACATCATGATTTGAATATGCAAGTATAGATGTCAAGTACACATCCCCTCCTTATAAAGAGGCCTTCCCCTCAATGGAAGGAGCATCATCAAATCCATTTTATCAATATTTTAAGATCTACGGTCCTTCTTCATATGCCCAAATTTTCAGCTTTTCCAACATTTCCTTACAATTTTTTGGGGAAATTTAGGCCTCCCTATTTTGAACATTTCCTTATAATTTTTTTGAAATATTTAGACCTCCCTTGACTTACTTTTATTTCTGTCTCCAAGGTGACCTCGTAAAGACAAGGCATCCTTGGTTTTACTATCCATGGTTTTCCACCTCATTTCTTATGATAGGGATGCGACCAAATCATCGAGATTTAATGTGGTTACATTATTACTAGGAGTTACAACCACATTATCCCATGAATTTTGCACAAAACATAGTATACTAATGCACTTATCTTCTTCAAAAAAAAAAAATTTGAATTACCATAGCGTTAAAAGCATTGAGATATTATGTCATACAGTTATTGTTGTTCATCCTCGGGAGGTACAACTTGTTTTGAAGTAAAATTTTGTTTATCAAGGACTTAGAATGATACAAAGTCCCTAACTTATCCCATAATTCCTTATTTGTGTCTTCTCCTGAGACATTCTATTAAACCCTAAATTGTGGCACATTACCCATTAATTGGGGCATATTACATTAGTATTGTTATTTTATGTATGTCGGCTTGGGTCCATTGGTTGTAATTGTACCTCCTAGTCTCCTATATATACCAAGGAGACCTTTTCATTTGGAATCATCTTGTATTTGTGAATTCATATGATGTATAAAGAGGTTTCCCCCTTGAAGAGGATTATTATCTGAATTTATCTCTTTTTCAAGGCGTTGAGTACTTATTCTGAGGTTTTTATGCTAGTTTGATATTTGGTTCTTAACATTTGGTATCAGAGCTAGACAATCCTTGGGACTAGCTTCTTCAAAACAAGTCTTCTTGTAATTTTCTCTACAACTTTTTCTGTGGAAAGTTTCAGGATCTGGAATTTCTATGGTGTGGAGGCGACATATAGAGCTAAATTGGGTAGAAATTTCAGATCTTGTTTCATTATATGTCTGTAGATACATTATGTTCAAGTTAGGGTTTTTTACTAGTCCTGAAACTAGTTTGAAACAGGTCTTCTGGAATTTTCTCTCCCAATTGTGTTTGGCCTAGTTTCAAGTTCTAAAACTTTTACAATATGAATATGGAATATTAAATTATCTTTTGTAAAAATTTCATCCCTTTATTCGTTGTACTCGGAAAGTTATGCTCTGAGGAAATTAGGGTTTTTTGTTGGTCCAGATTTCAGTCTAAAACATGTTTTCTTGGGAAAACTGTTATATCTGAATCTACAGAACTCCAAATTGAGTGAGACCTATTCCATTGGTTAGGGTATGGACCTAAATTTTAGTGGTAAAAATCTAAATTTCTGAAGTGAAGACAATGACATGTGGCATGCCATACAAGTTTGCTCTCCTGAAACGGAAAAAATTCAACACATCTTGGGAAAGTTATCATATAATTCTCTTGGAGAATCCAATCTTGGTCTAACATGTGGGTTTGGAAACAATAAACATTAGGCTATCTCATGCTGAGATTTAAAACTTATAAAGGCTGAAATTTCATAGCTACAGCAGAAGAAAGGTCGGCTAGCAGAACAATCTCCAAATCAGGGTATTAAAAGGTGTGTTTTGTTTTTGGAAATGTGCATATCTTTTGACTAGAATATCCAATTGGGGTGATTCAAAAAGTGGAATAAAGTGGGATAAAAGGAGTATCACATAAAATTGGGAGAATCTTAGGGATTTTTAGGTACAGATGTATTACAGTGTCTCTAAATGTAGCAGTTTTCATTACTTGTCAATGCTACAACCCGAAGACAATGTGGTTCTTCCACGTACCTAGAGTATATCGAAAGTCCCCTTTCAAATGGTTGTACGTTAGAAAGAACTACTACGGATTTGAGCTCCCACGTACCTGGCATATATCAGGAGACCCCCTAGAATCCTGAGACCAACCGAGTAAACCATTTGGTCATCTTGTTGCTATAGTACACCGAGAAAAACACTTGGGGAGATCACTCTCTAGTACCTGGGTAGTCGGATAGTAAGGCTAAGGGCATGGTCAAGCCTCCTTATTTAGTGCCCTGAGATATTGGACAAAGTACTATTGTTAGACCCCACATGTATATCAGAGAGTTATATCACTTGAAACTCCCTTGTTTGTGAGGACCTATGCCTAAGCCCATTTGGAATTCCTACCTTGTAGTGATACTTGCTTACAAATATCATAAAATAATAGAAGTACACACCATGTAAAGAATGTCAATGTGGATAACAACTCCAATATATATAAGTTACACTGTAACTCTTTAAATAATAGGGGAACCCCCTCCAAATAACCCAATACCATCCATACTTTACAATTCCAATCCAAATAATTAATTCATGTTCTCTTATATATAGCTGCTATTCACACTTGCACATGAGGCCCCTGTATCACTAGGCCGACCCTATTACATATGTATTTACACATTACATGTACATTTAGGCCCATATATGCCCCCCCTTGGGGTCATATCATATACATTTATCCATATATATACCCCCCTTGGGTCATAATATAGTACCCTCCTTCAAAAAGCTTTGTCCTCAAAGCTTTTCATTTAAAGGCTTCACATGTGATGAAACCAAGTAATATGATTTTTTTATGTTCTTGATTTCTTCATTCCATTGTTGATGATATATCCATCCAAAATCAATTCTTTTCAGTCTTAATCCTTGGTGTCTAGTTGTTGAATAATTTTCTTTGCTTTGATTCCATGTATTTTTGTTGAAGCTTCTCCAATTTGTAGTCATTGTTGGTCTCTAATAATAGCTTGTTGAAGAGTAGTTTGGTGATGCCTTGTTCCATGAATATTGACAAGTATTCCATCTTCTTCCTTCATAATGTTGATATTGTCCTTCTTATCTTCCTTGAAATGTTTCTTGGTATTGAGGGTGTTGATATGGTTTCACATTTGATGGTCTTCCTTCACTCTACACATGCATTTCATCTATCTTCTTTTCAGTGACAATGGAATCATCGATCATATTTTCTTGGTCTTTGATTACTCTAGCCTTCAAGATAATACCATCATATTTGACATGTACATCCTCTAGATGGAGTTCAACTTCTTCAAGTATATTATGTTGACCTTCTTGAATCTTGCCTTCTTTCTCCTTTTGAAGCTGCAATGTGATCCCATCTAACAAATTATGACGTCCTTCTTCAATTCTGGCTTGCATTTCTGAATTTACCTCATCCGTATTTGAGGATTCCTCAACCTTCTTGCAAATTTCCTCTTACAGTATTTTGGTAGATTCTTCATCCAAGATTCTTCTTTCTTCTTTATTTTGACAATTCTTCTTTTCTTATTTCAATCTCTTAAACTCATCCAATAGTTTTTTATTATGGCTTCGTAATCTACATATCTCTTCATCTTTCTTTTTCAAATCTTCTCTTGATTCATCTTTTTCCCACTTGTCTTTGCTAGTCTTTTATTGCTTTAGGTTCTTAACCTCCTTAATGAGTGATTCATTAAGGGATATTATCTTAGATAGGTCCTCACCCTTATTCTTAATCTCTTCATTTACTTCTTTTAATTCATCTTGAATTCTATACATTTCCTCCATTTTTGTATCCCTGGTCCATTTATCTGAGAAGAGTTTTTAAAATTCTTCCCATGTGCAGTGCCATCTAATATTTTGATCAACACTCATCCACCACTTCCAAGCTTCATCAAAAAAATTATCTCTTACCTTCGTAGGATTCATATTATATTATTTTACCAACCTCAACCACTCCATAGGATTGATTTCATATTTATCTTCATCTCCTCTGAATTTAGGTATTTCCATTGATTCTTAATTAAGGTATAATCCCAACCCTCAAATAAAAACCTCAATATATTAAGGATAAAGATCTCAAATAGTTGTAATATTCTATGTGTTATCTTTCCAATGGATTTTGAATCATCTCAATCGGACATTCCAATCAAAAGTTATGATAGTTTTAAGTGAACATACCTTTGAAACCCTGATTTGGAGTATGTCCTCCTGGCCGACCTTACTTATGATGTATCTCTGAAATTTCAGCCATTCTCAGTCTGAAATTGAGACATGCAGTACTATGAAATTTCTTCTCTACAATGCCACAGGTCTGACCAAAATCGGATGTTACAAGTGGAAGTTATGATCACTTCCCCACACCTTGCTGATTTTTGGACTTTCTGGTAGAGAGCACTTGTACAGCATGCCCCGTGCACAATAATTGATATAAAATTCTGAAAATTGTACCGTAAATACGATGGAATTTCCACTGTTCAATTCAACTGTCTCTCTCAATTTGGATGCTCTATGAATAATTTATGGTTGTTTTACCCGGAACACATGTTTGAGACTAGTCAATAGGAGTAGTCAACTACCCTATATTACACAGGGTGTGTCTACAAAATTAGCATGACCCAGAAGCTGAAATTTTTATCACATATATCTTGATAATGTATATGAATATCCTCCGGATTTCAGGGTCTGAAATGTTACAAAAACAATGTTATAGCGAAAATTCTATGATGACTAAATTCAGGATGATTCCATAATGTTATCTTACACAGGATATATCTCTGAAATTATAAGGCCTCAGGTGTTGAAATTTGAACCCCACGTAACTTGATCTATATACTAAATATCCTCCAAGCGGTTCCTTCTGAAACATCGTAGAAAAAAATTTATGGCAAAAATTCCAAGGTGTCTCAGATGTAGCAACGAAACCCCGAGACCTTGAGCTCTAAAACCAAATGTTATGATCCAAATGCTTACAAATATCATAAAATAACAGAAGTACACACCATGTACAGAATGTCAATGTTGGTCACTATAATTGCTTAATTAATTTTAAACAACCAAGTGAAACATAAATTATCAACCCAGGGAAGTCTTTTGTTTCAAAGATAGTTGCGCACTAT